>RJWH01011591.1:0-11572 GCA_004363575.1 Solenodon paradoxus | reverse complement strand
GAGGCCATATTTCATATCCATGTCTCTCTTCAAAGTAAGACAATTGTAATCAAGGCACACGTTTCATTTTGCTATATACACATCACTCAACTTTTAAAAAGTCTTTCAATAAACTCTAAGTCCCTAATAGATCCCAGTCAACTAGTTTAGTGGAGAGATGATAATCCCAAATGACTTTTTCAAATTCCACAGATAACTGGGTCCCTGGATACATCTAGATACATCTGAACCTTAAACTATTTTTGAAGCTTTTCTTTCAATTCCATAAAGTCTGCAGGACAAATTGAGGGTCACCCCTTTCTTGTCCCATCACTAAATATTGTCTCACCAATAAGACAGCTGTTCATTTGACATGGGACCTGCTTGTGACTAAATTTCCACAAACAAAAATCAAAATATCTTCCGTTGCAGATCTTATTACATTATCTCCTTTTGATTTCAAAATGCAAATAATTAGTCAGCTGTGTATACAATATATAAATGATAGTTCAACAAGTGAAGTAAATAGATCGTTGTCATTAATGGATGAATTCAAGGCAACAGAGCGGAATTTGACATATTCTTGTGCTCTTGTGGATAAGGTCACTGGAGAGTCTACACACATATCAGACCCAGGTTCGACATGTGGGCTGGGGAGAACCAAGACGAACAACTAAACAAAGTGTTTCTGCCTTGTCTCTCTTCCAGCCTCCTGCCTGCTCCCCTTCATTACTGCTGTACTGTACATTTTCTTGAATCTAAAATTTCAATAAACTACACAAAACCCTGAGGAGCAAACCAAAAATAGCTGTCACACTCTTGGATTCCCAACTACAACCATTATGGCATTCTGACAGTGTAGTAGTAAAATGAGAAGAGACACAGATGAATGGAATAGAATTGAGACTCCAGAAACAGTAAGCGCCCCCAGGTGGCTCAGTTGTTAAACCCGTGTCTGGGGAGCAAGCCACACACAGCACAATGAACCAGGTTTGCAGCTCAGGAGAATTACGAGCAACTCATAAAAAGTACTTCTCTCTCTTCCTTACTGCCTGCTCTCTGCCTGCCATAATTCCAATTTAGCATCCTTCCTCTTAAAGAAATGGCAGAGAAGGAAGCCTTTCACTCTCCATAAAAATGGACACATATATGCTCATTAATTTATGAGTAAGTGGTCAAGAGCAGTCACTGGAGAAGGAAGTCTTTTCCACAAGTGGTGTTGGGAAGAGGACAGTGACATGATGAAACCAAATTAACTAGTAACTCTAACAACATACACACAGCAAAGTAAATGATTCAGACACTCACATGAAAAGATGAAACGAATTATGTAGAAGGTAACAAGTTCCAAGTCACAGGCATTAAATATCTTCAGGGACTCAACTTGAGCAACAAGAAAACAAACAAACAGATGGGATACCAAATTAAAAGGCATCTGTATAGAAAAAGTCAAGGTCAAAGTTTAATCAATGGAATGGGAAGAGATATTTGTGCAACGTTTCAGAAAGGGTAAACTTGCAAATTATACACAAAACTCATGTGGCATTAAACCCATAAGGGAAATTACGGTTGCCTAAGAACTAAACATAAAATAAGGAGGTGACCTTAGACCCTGCTGCTAGGCTTAATGCAAACTCATGGATTCTTAGAATTAGGTCACATCATCAGCAACACCGATTGCTGGACCCAGTCAAATATCATGCTGGCTTTGTCAGGCTGTGGTGTTGGGTACAGGGTGTAAGTAATTACCACACTATTAAACTTACTCCTCTGGTGCTGGGGATGTTCACCTATGAGACTAATTCTTTAGTGGTGTCAACTTACTTGATTTCCATTCATCTGATCTTCAATGTAAAATTTTATTTGAAAGTATCAGGTGTGAAGAGAGACATGGTTTAATTGACAAAACTCATACACAGGTATCACTTTGTTGGCTGTTATACCTCACCGTGAATTTGGTGAGTCCTTGTTCAGCATTCACTGTCTTCAGAATGCAAGATCAAGTAGTCGACAGAACAGAGAATCCATGTGGGTAATTAACAATTTGTCCTGTTGTCCCCCAGTTTGTAAACTGGAGCAACTAAACTGGTCCCTCCAACAGCACCATGCAATACAATGTGCATTCCATTCTGGAATCTCAAAACTGATGCAACTGTCAGGTGTGAGGAGGCCTGAATCACAAATGATTTGAAGAGATCCAGACAACCACCCCAAAGATAACGTTTCCCCTCCTATTCTCTCATCCGTGAATGCTTCTCTATTGCCTCCTCCTCCTATCTCCATAATGTCCATTTTCACAAATAAGCATTTAATTTGATGTTTGTTGTAGAGATACAAAATGGAAACCTAATATTATTGACGGTAATGTAAAATCATGTAACCTCTTTTCAAACAGTATGGGGATTCATCAAAATATTCTAAATGGTTCTGTGCATCCTTATGTTCCTAGCAGGAGGAGTCACAACAGCCAAGGGATAGAATCAAGCTAAGTACCAATTTACAGGTGACTGGAAAAAGAAAATATTGCACTCTTATTTAAAGCAATAGCATTCAGTTATAGAAAAAGACAAATTTCTTTGTAGCAATTTATAAAATTTGGGCCCACTGCTACAAAACAGGTCAGAGAAAAAAGAACATGCTAAAGTGTCATTCATATTTGAAATACAAAGAAAAAATGAAAGTAAAAAACCAGAATGATCTAGATTCTGAAATAAAGAATGTAATTATAAGACAGAAGGGAGAAAGAATGTCGACTGTATGGGTGAATGTGACAGAGGTGAATGACATTATCTCTGGTGATAACTGCAGTGCAATAAACACGAGATTTGTGAAGGTACTCTCTAATTTTAATCCAATGAAAGAGGAAAATAGACCAAATGCAAATGTTTTGCTATAGAGACATTTTATTAATCAATCTTATGACAAATCAAATCCATGTCATATATATATCTATATAAAAATTATTCATTGAATACAATCTAAAACATACATTTTAGATTTCAAAAAGTCAAAAAACAATGATTACACTTAACGTCACTTTTAATTAAAAGAGAACAAAGATTTATAGTGTAAATTAGCCTGTATGGCCAAGGAAATCATGAAAAAAGGAAAACTAGGTATCATAATACTACAATGTAAACTGTATTACAAAGGAATAAAAATCAAAACTGTATGGTAATGGAATAAGACAGACCCATGGATCAATGGCATAGATTCGATAAACACCAACACAACAAGCAGACATGTACTATCAAATATATATATATATAAAATCTGTGATCGCCGGATATTAATTAAAGATGAAAATCTGATAAAATGACAGCGACTCTGCAATATTGCTTGCATCAGGTTTTTTGCAAAACATGAAATCCTCTACTTTAAAATATATTTATTTTAAATAGGAAACAATGAAGTACAGTGCATGTTCAATAATAAAATGGTTTCATGAGATTCCATTGCAAGGTTGGAATAATTGATTGTTTTCAAATAGCTTGTTTTAGAATAGGACTTGTGTAGTCCTTTCTTATCTTAAAATAGAATGGAAATAAACTAAGACTATACCACCTAAAGTGGAAAAGACTCCTTCCCAGGATAAACAGTCTTAACACAAAAACGGTACTGGGAAAATGGAAGGCTCTCCAATATGCCTAACCTTGTTACTGCTTCTCACTAGTGAATTCTGTTATGTCTATGAGCCTTACGGGTGATAGAAATACTTTCCCACAGTCCTTACTTTCATAAGGTTGTATTCCAATGTGGATATTTGCATGTGGAATTTATACCTCTAAAATGAGGAAAGCCTTTACCACACTCCTCACATTGATAGGGTTACTCTCCAGTGTGGATTCACAGGCGAAACTTGAGCCCCCGAGAAACTACAAAACCTTTGACACATTCTGTACACCAATAGGGTTTCTTTCAATGTGAGGTCTCATGTGACTCTTTACCTGTTCAGAATGTGCAAAACCCTTCCCACATTCCTCATGATATGGCTGCCGTCCAATGTAGATTCACATGTGAAACTTCAGATTCAGAACTTACAAAACATTTTCCACAATACTTACATTGACAGAGCTTCTCTCCACTGTAGATTCCGATGTGATTATTTTGATATCCAGAATGTGAAAAACCTTTGCCACATTCCTTACATTGTAAGGGGTTATTTCCAGTGTGGATGAGCACATGGTTTTTCAGAGATCAGAAATTGTAAAACCTTTGTCACGTTCTTTACATCAACAGGGTTACTCTCAAGTATGAATTCGCATGTGACTCTTCAGTCTTGCAGAGTTTGAAAATCCTTTACCACATTCTTCACATTGATAGGGTCTCTCTCCAGTGTGCATCTGCATGTGACTCTTCAGACTTCCAGAATGTGAAAATCCTTTACCACATTCTTTACACTGATAGGGTTTCTCTCCAGTGTGGATTAGCATGTGACTCTTTAGGTACCCAGAACGTACAAAACCTTTTCCACATTCTTTACATACGAAGGGTTTCTCTCCAGTGTGCCTTCGCATGTGAATCTTCAGACCTCGAGAACATGAAAATTGTTTACCACAAACCTTACATTGATAGGGTTTCTCTCCAGTATGCATTCGTACGTGAATCTTCAGACTTCCAGAGTTTGAAAATCCTTTACCACATTCTTTACACTGATAGGGTTTCTCTCCAGTGTGCATTCGCGTGTGAATCTTCAGACTTCCAGAATGTGAAAATCCTTTACCACAGTCTTTACATTGATAGGGTTTCTCTCCAGTGTGGATTGGCATGTGACTAGTTAGGTGTCCAGAACGTACAAAACTTTCACCACATTCTTTACATTGATAGGGTTTCTCTCCAGTGTGCCTTCGCATGTGAATCTTCAGACTTCCAGAGCGTGAAAATCCTTTACCACATTCTTTACACTGATAGGGTTTCTCTCCCCTATGCATTTGCATGTGACTCTTCAGACTGGCAGAATGTAAATATCCCTTACCACATTCTTTACATATGTAGGGTTTCTCTCCAGCGTGCATTTGCAGGTGACTCTTCAGATTTACAGAACATGAAAATGCTTTACCACATTCTTTACACTGATAGGGTTTCTCTCCAGTGTGCACGTGCATGTGACTCTTTAGTTGCCCAGAACGCATAAATCTTTTGTCACATTCCTTACATTGATAGGGTTTCTCTCCAGTATGCCATCGCATGTGAATCCTCAGACTTCCACAGTGTGAAAATCCTTTACCACATTCTGTACAAAGATAGGGTTTCTCTCCAGTGTGCATTCGCATGTGACTCCTGAGGTGTACAGAACGCATAAAACCTTTGCCACATTCCCTACAGTTATAGGGTTTCTCTCCCATGTGGTTTGTCATGTGAATGTTATGTTGTGCAGAATGTGTAAAGTTTCCCCCAGATTCCTTACACTTAAAAGGTTTTAGGGCAGTGTGAGTTTGATTCTGAAGTTGAAGGAATGAGGAACTACTTAAGGGTTTTCCTATTTCCTTACAATGAAAGGGTTTTCTATCAGACTCTGTTTTCTTATGTTCAGTAAGTTCAACAGGTTTCATGACGGACTTCACATGAGAAGTTTTCTTCTGCAGAATGAGGAAGCTTTTCCCATACTTATGAATCCTTTCGAAGTTTTCTTCATTTTCTTTTTTCTCGTGTGTCTCTAGGGAAGAATGTTCACTAAAGCATTGCCCAGAATTCTCATAATCAAACAGTGTCCACTCATTCAGAATTCTTTCCTATTGATGAATGGGTGATTAAATACAAACACGTCAGGCTGTACATCTCATGCATGTGTCCTAAACAAAAACTTGGAAACACGGGTTAATAGTCACCAAGCCTACTAACTCATATATGTGCTATAATAGGGATTTTTCCAGGTTGACTTTCAGATGGTTGTGTGAAAATGTTAAGTAATCTTTGGCAATTAAAATATTTGTATATAATCTGAATATTTGTTTGTTTTTAATGCATGATGTCTGTTTCAGTATGAGACATTATCTTTGCACGAATACTTAATCCCAAGTAATAAGCAGTTTCTGATAAACAAAATTATTTATATTCAGAATATGTTGCTCTACTTTTATCTCTTGATAGTGAACTCTATTAAAAATATATTCTACTACGTAACATTCAGTCTAATAAATCTGCTTATCATGTTCAAAGAGTAAAACATCAAATACATCTTGAAAATTACTAAGATTCTCATGACATAATGGTGTAAAGTTTCATCACAGTCCACGTATATCCCAGGTTCAATTCTAAATATTGGGGGCCTACAATGAAAATGAACAAATAAATAAAATACAAAGTGTTTCATCCTCCTTTTTCTTCTTTCCTCCTAGCACCTGCTTTCCTTCATTCCTGCCTACAGCTTTCTTTTAAAAAATTATGTATCTGATACAACACCCGGTGTTGAGTGGATAAATTCACAGCCTCTACTAGAGAATGCATACCATCCCAAATCCTGGGTTCACATCTTGAGATGGGGCCCTGAGCAAAGGGTGCTTGAGAAGGCAAAACAACCAAAACAAACCACTATGTACGATATTATGAACCATTACGTATGACACATAAAATGCTTCTCCCACTGGAGCTTTTCTTATAATTATCTTACCCCTTCTCTCTGCTGAGATGTCCTCCTCCCAAAATCAATATCCTGGGTTGCTGAGTCTTTAGTTTTCAGTTGCATTTCCCATTCTAAATGAAAATGACAATGCAACAGCTGGAGAATGAATTTTATTTTGATAATTTAAAATTAGAAAGTCATTTTAATTATTTCCATATTAAAGACACTAGTGAAAACAGAGGTATAAGTGATAAAAACTTTACCTGTATGAAAATCTCAGCACAGATATCTGAGATATTCATCATTCCTTACTTGACTAAAATCAATTTGATCAAGATCAGTTATTAGAGGAGAAACATGATAAAATTAGAGAAAAAAGTAGGAAATTACATATACCGATGGTGGAACATAAAGAGATACAAAGATGATTATATCACATAAGAGGAAGCAGGAGGTCAATGGAAACTACTAGAACATTAAAGATCAAAGCATCAGAGGCCAATGATGTCAGAATTCAATGACAAATGACTTTTTAAAAAGTTCCTCAAGTTGCCCCGAATAATAATCCAAAGGCACTGATATTTCACTGAACTGGTATTTTCTATCATCACTCACCTTGGAGGGCTGGTCTCTCCACTCTTATCAACTCTTTATCTTGTTCTAACCAGGAGATCACATTGGGCTTGAATACCTGATACCCTGTGTACAGAGAAATATGTATGAAAGGAAAAGGCCCTAACGAAAGGTTATAAGTTTTCCATCAACCAAGTCCTATTCTGATAATGAAATTAGTAAAATTATTTCAAAAGAGAAAACAATAAATTTGTACCTTCTTGTTGAATATTTACCCTGTTTCCTGAAATATTTGCTCACATTTTAGACACATTTGAAAAGCAATAAACACTTACTGTGTTGGGAAATAAAAATACAAAAATGCTCATTCTCATGGAGAAATCACTATCAATGCTTGCCAACTTTTGTTTTCTGAAAAAATCATGTTGCACATCACTGTTAACACACAGATGACAGGGTCATGTTGTCAGAGGCACATTCACTACATCAGAAGTAACATGTAGGAAAGCAGGTATAAAAAACTGAGGCTAGGCAGGCTCTGGTAGTGTAGTGATTTTGTTCACCGCCTCAGGTGGATAAGCAGTTCACATACATCCCAAAGACCCATTTTTCCTTCCTCAGACATAACCAAGATAAACAACTAAATAAAATAACTTATTCTTCATTCTCTCTTTCTCCCTATCTCCTGCTGCTTTCATTCTTTCTTACGTAATTCCTTTAAAAAAACTTAGGATAATGGCATTAATATTAGAACCACAGTTTTACAGAAAACACATTGGACTAAAACACTTCAGCATGTGTGCCGCAGACAGCGGCTGCCATGTGTTCATATGAGAAACCGCCCAAACCGGAACACATAAGTGCATACACATACCTGCTCATAAACTGCAACAGGTACGACAGCAGCCTTACCTACTGCGGTCAGGTTCTCATAGTTCTCCAGCATCACGTCTCTGTACATGTTTCTCTGAGAGGGATCCAGCAATGTCCACTCCTCCTGGGTGAAGTTCACAGCCACATCAGAGAAGGTCACTGAGTCCTAAGGTAACATACACATACTGTCTTCAGTGAAGTCATCATCTCCCCCAGAGTTTACTTGGGAATCAGAATAGGATACCCAATCACAACAGGGGCTTAATGGCCGAACAGTTTTTGCCACAGGATGTAATGCAGCTACATAATCTCTATCTATGCAAACTCATGTTGTGATTTCCTTCAGCTTTTATTGAATGGAATGAGTTTCACTTGACTCTCTCACTACAGCTCAACTAATACTCTGATCAGTAGATTCTCCCCTACCCGCCCAAATCTAACCAACTAGATGATACTTATGTTAATGAATGAGCAGATTCATTAAGAAATGAACATTTTCCTATTCCGCACCACATCTGAGTATTTTTTAAAAATGAAAGTTATTCACCCTAAAAACTAGATTAGAAGTTAATTAAAATACTGACATTAAGGTAAACCTTCATCCATAGGGAGACAACAACTATTCTTTGAGTGTATTTTGTTCACAATAACTCTTACCATTTCTACCTAGAATGTTGGATCTACCAGGGGGCAGTGTTTCATGTTGTTGATATAATTTCTTCTCACCTGAGAATTACTTATCAAAAAACAAGTCATTATTCTTGCTGCTTCTATCTTTTCCTTAAGATGAGAGAAATGATTGTTCTTCCTCAGAGAAAAGACCTGAACAAATATAAGGAAGTTATAAGCAACATGACCGTACTTCTCATATTCACCTGTCTGGATTTCATTCCATTAGAGAACATTTGAAATACTCCTGTATATTCAGGATCTCTTACATAAATAAGCACTATGGTCAAAAATAACAACACTGTAATCGTACCCAGTGAAATATATAGAATTAAAACAATTACTAAGAAAATAACAGGGAAGCAATTTTTTCCAGCTAATTAAACAAGCAGTACTAAATTTCATAAGGTATTAGAAACACATTTAAAATTTACAAACAGAATAAAAATGGAGTATTCACGGTCACTGACTGCAAACTGCACGACAGAACATTCTCGGAAGAATGTTGTTACAATAGAAAAGGACAAATATTCAGTGGGGAAAAAACGTTAAGTTCAGACATAAAACTAATTATATCACCAGTTATGAGAAAGGAGTCAAGACCATGTAATGGAGGAAAACACATCCATTCATCAAATGGTGCAGGAAAACTGGATAGATACATGTAAATTAATGAAGTTACAATGTGCATTAACGGTACACAGAAAATAAATTCAAAATGGATGAACACTTTGGAAGACATTTCTGAAATTAAAAATACATTGAGGAAAAATGACAGAAAAATGTTTCAAGACATAGCGTTTATCATATACTGACCTGTTTATACAGCATGTTTATATGATACACGTGTTCAGAAAGAGAGCATATGCAGCACATACCGGGGAACCCTAGTAAAGGACTGGTTGTGGCAATCACCTCTGACGGACCGAGGCCACATACCTCTTGGTCTGTATAGCAGGCTCAGGGACAGAAACCAGTGTGAGCTACTACATGAAAAATAACGTGCTTCTTTTTTTCTCTCTCTGCCGGTTTGCATACTACGGCCTTCATTCCTGCCTGTACCCTTCTTGTAAAAAATTAAGAAGATACTGTCAGCAGTTTTTGAAATTGTTTTTCTAGGTGTGCCCTGTGACTCACGCATTGGTGGGGTGACTGCAGCTTTGACCATGTAAAGCCCCAAAGCAGGACTGCCACACGGGACAGGGAGCAACAGGCAAAAATCACTGTACAAAATAATCAAAGTTCTGCATCTTCCTTCTTTCCTTCCCTCCCTCCCTCACTTAATCCTTAAAAGGCTCCTTCCTCTTCTCCCTAACTCCACTTTATAAAAAAAAGAAATGCTGTCCCCAAGAATCCTGAAACAGCAGCATCTGCACATCACACAAATTTACCTTCAGAACTCTTATCACTGGCAGCTGCTGCCAAACCAGGCTCCGCGAGTAGAAAGAAAAATAGTTATCTCCTGAGATGGACACATCAGAGCTTTTGGCAACCCACATTTCACATGATTCTCCTCCTCAGTTTTCTAAGGTCTAGGCATGATCCTAGACACGACGAAGTGCCTGCTTCTAAAATGAGTCAAACTGGACAGGTTGTCTGGGACTTCCCTTCAGGGAATCAGTGTTCTAAATGGACAGAAGGATGACTCTCAAGGAGGGCTGCAAAAGCATCTATGTTAAAGAACACAAAATTTGTTAACATTGTCATCACACTAATACATTTTAATAGAAAGCACTTTCTCACTGTTAAGCTGCTGATTATTATCAGACTGATTTTACATTTTATTAAAAAAAAACACATTGCTATTTTTTCTGACGTCTTGATTCACATCATTTGAACAGGTATTACATGTTTCTTCTGTCATTTTTATACTGAAGATCAGTTTCTTCCCTCAGCATATTTCCAAGTATATAAATATCTCTACTGTAAAATCAAAGAAACCTGAAAATACTCTAGTAGGTGCTTTAGAATTTATACAATGTTTTTGACACTTGGCCTTAAAATGAATATAGACTACTTTTCTGACCTCAGATTCCCATCTTTTCCAACATGACTAAGTCCTTAGGCATTTTTATCTTTCATTTCTCTTGGCAGCTTTGTGTTTTTTATTTGTCGTTGTTTTTGAAAGGAAGGTACAGGCAGGAGTTTAAGGTAAGCAGGGAGGCAGAAAGCAATAGAAACGAGGGAGCTTTGTTTTACATTTTCATTTCCTTGTTCCATCCCCCCTCCCCACCCAAATCAGGGGTGTGTTCCTTAGGAGGTGATTGATACAACCACTGCTGCAAGCCCAGGGCTCACACTGTGACTTGTTTTTGGAGACTGAAACACTGGGTGGGAGGCCCTGGTGGAGCAGCAGTTAGGTCAATCACCTCCAAAGGAGCAAGTCACATAACCCTAGGTTTGAGTCCCAGGCCTGTAGGGAAGCAACTAGTGTGAACAACCGAATAAAAAATTTAAAAAGTGAAGATGCTTCTTCCTTCTCTCTCTCTTCCTGCCTGTCTGCCTCAGCTCACCATCATTTCTGACTGTACCTTTCCATTAAAAAGAGAGATGGAAGCTATCTTAGCCCATAACGATAATTTTACCCTCACTCAATATAAAAAGGAAATACTGTTCTTTCATGGATCCAGACTGTCATTAATTTTAATAGATTTATACTCTTTGCTAAACGTTTTATTCCACAAATAGTTTAAATGCTTATTTCGTTTAGCAGTAAACCTATTCAACCTTGAAAATATTCCAAACTGGGGCCAGAATGTCTAATAAATGAAACCATGAAGACAATCTCTGGATTCCTTCACTTTTACTTTCCACAAGATTCTCATTTTATTTGGTTTCGCTTTTTTTCTGGTAAGAGCTGCCATGTCACCAACTGAGAGAACAGAAAACGAAACAGGACAATACAATTCTCAGTAA
>RJWH01011590.1:0-11585 GCA_004363575.1 Solenodon paradoxus | reverse complement strand
GCCTTCAGTGTCACTCCCAAATCTCCAGGCACTGAGCAAATTTCAGAGGGACTGAGCTGCAGACACTGAAAAATGCAAACCCCCGGAGGGAAGGGACAACTTCCATTTGGTTTGTTAATGGAGGTTTTTCTTCCCTGACCCTAAGTGTCTGGGAAGACCTGGGCAGGATGGAGAAAGGACTGCTTACCAAATTAGGGGAGGATCTATTCAAGGACAGCTCATCTGACTCAGCTAGGGACAACCAGGGTCAAATGTGCTCAGTCACACTTGGAGACATGCCTGTAGTTGTGTGAGAGGCATCTGGGTCCCTGTAGAAAGATGGGGGCCGCCCATGGACAGAGCTTGGCTTCTTGTCTCTCCCCATCACCATCCTTTCTGGGCCATCCCATCCAGTCCCCCTTCTGCCAACTCCCTATTTGGATCGTCACTACAGGCTTCATTTGCTTTTCTTAGTTACTGCTCAAATTCTTTCGTTCATTGTACACATGTGACTTCCCCTCCTTATAGACTAGAAGCTCTTTGAGGGCAGGGATCTGTAACTTCTCTTATGTCCTCCAAGCTCTGATGTCTGAGTAGGCACTCCCTAAATACTTGTTGATGGCTTAACAGGAGTCAACACAGGAAAGCAAAACACACGTGTCACAAAAGACTCTTAACTCGTTGGTCCCTCTGGCTCCAGGAGTGTCTCTTTTCATCAGTATATTTTGGTGTGCCTGAAAGCCCAGACTGAAGTGTCCCCAGCTTCAGAGAAAGAAGAAGGTGACAAGATTGAGACAGCAGTGTCCAGGAGGCCCTGAGCGCAGGTCCGCTCACTGCTCGCTCCTGGATCTCCCTCAGCGGAGTCCCTGCTCCCTACTCCACAGGCTGCATTGCTGACAGACTCTTATCAACCTGCCTGTCCTGGCTGGTGCCCGTATGGGAAATGAGCTGGTGTCATCCCAAGAAGAGGCCCTTTTAGTGCCGATGAGATCAGCCGATAGGAGGCAGAGCGCTCTTTCAGAAGCAGCTCCAGGGCTGAGACAAGACAACAGCTGCAGAAATCTTCTCTAGCTCCGTTCAAGGCCAAGCTCCTGTCTGCCACAAGCACAGAAGCAAGAGAGGTGTCGGCCCAATGCCACCCTTGCCAAGCCCCTCTCCTCAGAGGGTGCCCATCCAGGACACCAGCCAACCATGTTCCAGGTTCTGGGTGACTTTTCATTAAAAAGTGAACTTCTGTCTTACCCAGTGGGAGAGCAGCAACCCGTTTCTGAATTCGCCTTCAGACTTGACCTCATCCTGCCTCTTCTGCCTCTCTATGGGGTGACAGACAGACCCTAAGCAGCGTGGGTACAGCCAGAGTTGATGTCACTGGAGTCAAACCAGCCACAGTCAGTCTTTCTTCCTGAAGTCCTGTACACTAGAGACTCGCCCAGGACGATGAATTCTTTATAAAACTATCCTCTAAATCTCCCCTCACATACAGAGTCCTAAAGCTCCTCTCTAATTACTGAATGTGTGTCCTGATAAACAGCCTAATTGCTCGAAACCATTTGCGACTGATGAATTTGGTATTCTTAGCTAGTCAACAGCATTCGCATGGTGTCAGAACCTCCTGCTTCTGTTTACAAACCTACTAGTTTGATAAATTGGCTCCTGTACCTTGTTCCGAAGGGCCCCGCCCAGAACCTGAGTTTTTAAGAACGTACACAGTGAGGCTAGAGAGTAAGTCCCATCTGTTAGGCTGGAAAACCCAGGGGTAAAGTAGTGCCAAGTCACGGAGTGAAGACTCTGGGTCGCTCTCTTCCACCTGCCTTACCTGCTGGACCTTCCCCTCTTTTTACTGCCTTCCCTGCCCCTGGCACCCAATGACCTCATGAGTCCCAGGTCCCCACCTCCTGATGCCTCAGGGCTCTTCATTCAAACGCTGCATTCAGACCCTTCCTTGCTTGCAGTATGGCTCTCCCTGCCCCTTGCTGTGGAGCCTTTATAAAGTCCTTGTGTAATTCCTAAGCTTCAGTAACTCAAGGTGTGGGTGCCCGGAAAATCATCTGGACTCTCTCTCGGGTATTGGGGCAACCACGGCTCATTTGGGGGTCAGGTCTGCTAGCAGCCATGGGACACAGCGTTCCTGCCTGCCCACTGGAGCCATTTCCTTGTTGTTCCATTAACTGAAGGACGTTGGCATCACATACAACTGCGTAATGTAATGCTCCTCAGCATTAGCGCACTTGTTTATATATGCCTTGTAAATAGTCAAATTTTTATATATAACCTATGGGATATTCAAGTTGAAAATTGCACAAGGACTTCCTGAAGAGGCTTCACATTTTGAAATGACTTCACAGTCCCTCCCCATTTACTGGCCTCTTTGTAGTCTATTCCCTCAAGATCTTGGTTTCGATTAGGGAGTTAATAGCCAGTTTGATGGGAGATACCAGTTAACCCTCAGACTAACAATTGCATTCAGGCTCCCTCTAGAGACCCAGTATTTTAGAGGAAAGGGCGGATGGTAATGTCAGGCTCTGCAGCACCAGTTGCCTCTATTGGCTCTGGCCCTGTGGACAGGTGGCTTGTCCTTTCTAGAGTCTGAAATAGGAGGCAGAGTCATGGCGTCTGTTGGTTCCAGAGGATGTACAAAGCTAAGTGTGTAAACTCCCAGGTGCCTTGGCTAGCATCCCATTCAGTGTCCTACCCAGCTGGTTCTCAGGCTTAGTTGCCTTTGCGTCTTGTTTTGCTCCCATCTTCCCCTTCCCCTAGTCATGTGATGCAGGAAGAGAGCGCAAATGATATGGAATGTGAGCAGCTGCCAGCAGAGACGCTGCGACACGTGACCATTCACCGACACCCTATATATGGCTTTGGCTTCGTGGCGGGCAGTGAGAGGCCTGTGGTGGTGCGATCTGTGAGGCCAGGTAGGTGTCCCTCAGAATGTCCCCCTGGCCCTGGCTCCTGTCCCCCCAATATACATACATCTTCCCAAAGAGCAAATCTCCCAAGTGCACTGTGTTGCCCAGGAATTCATGAAGAGTGGGTGAAGACTGGCCAACTAATAGCTGTGTGAGGGAGCTGGTCTTAAAGACTGATGGACACAAACCACTGAGGCCGCTCGGGCCTAGTCGGAGGCTGCAGTTGATGGTTAGTAGGGTCTGGGTTTTAATAAAGCTTTCCTTTGTATAGAACATTCATAGAAGAGCTATACTGCCTTGGATGAGAAATACCTATTGAGCTCAATTCAACAAGTATTTATAGATTGCCTACTCTAAACCCAGCAAGGTTATAAGGGAGAGCAAGACACAGTTCCTGTCCCCAAAAATCTGTCAGGCAGTGGAGTCTGGAATCAGAATAAAGACCAAGGATGGGAGAGGGGGAGAAAGAGGCATGAAATATCGGAAGGCCACAGTGGCAAAAATAATGGCTACCATTGATTAAGCACCTACTGTTACTGTGCTTTACAGAATCTCATTGAATCCTCACAGCCAAGCCTTCAAGGTAAGTAAGTAATATCATTACCATTTAAGGAATGAGGAAACTGAGGCATAGAGGACAAGAAATGATATTTCCAGAGTCACTCAGGTAGGATGCAGCAGGGCCAGGATTTGCACGAAGGCCTGTCTGATGCCAGACAGCAGAAGTGGGGCTTGACTAGGACCAGCTGAGATGACACAAGTGAAGACCCCCAGCTGGAGCATGCAACCCTGCCTCCATGAATGAAGAGGGAAAGGGCCTAAGCACTGTTTTGTTCCAGATCTGCTAGGCATTGAAAGAAAAGACAGACGGAAAAGAGCTTTATTTCTGATTTGCTGGGCCTGAGGCTTTAGATGTTTACAACAGTTTCTCGCTCAGTCAAGAGGAGCAGCCAGAGTACAAACTGGTCTTGCAGAAATTTGATGAATTTTGCAGTCCTCAAAGGAAAAGAAAAAGAGCTTTTGTGAGCTCTCTCTTCAACTAGAGGGCATAGAGAAAACAGTTCAGTACAGGAGTTCGTGGCTGACCTAAGGCTCCCGAGTCAGTCATGCAGTTTGGCAAAAGGGTTTTGAGTCTCTGATCAGAAATGAAATTTGTGTTGGGAAAGAGGGACCAGCCACAAGTTAAGTAACTGACCACCAGGAGCCCTTGCTTTAAACTTCAAAGGTAATAGAGTTCACAGAGCCCAAGGATGTACCCCGGCTGACACTAGGAAGTCAATTGCAAGTGGTATGAGAATGAAGAGGAAGAGTTGGAGGAAAGGAGAAAAAGATGACTACAGAAAGCCCTAGGGCTGGCAGGCACAGCCCTGTAGAGATGGGCAGGTCCACAGAGCTGTGTCTAGCCCAGGAGGCTCCCAAGTGCAGAAGACTAGCTTGGTTCTCTGTTTGAGACCTTGTGAAAAGGCAAGACGTGTCCTCTAGAGGAATGATTATGATTGAGCAAGCCAACAAACCATTCTGTGAAATCAGTTGTTAGATCAATGTTACCTTGCCATCAAAGAACCCATGTGTGATGTTGAGTTCAATGAGTACCTCTTCCATTAAAAAGGAGGAAAGAAAGGAGGGAATAGGTAGGGTGGCCTCCACCTAAAATATTGACATTGTTGCCAAAAGTAGAAGGAAAGAATGAAATGAGTTGGTGGGATTGTCTACCATGTAGCCAATTCCTACCAACATCAGTCAACGGGTTTACGTGGGGTCCATTCATCATCTCATTTATCCTCCCAACATTCTGATGATAAGTAGGTGCTGTTATTTTCCCTTTTTACACACGAGGAAAGAGATTCAGATTGAATGCCTTGCCCAAGGTCACAGAACATAGAACTACAGATTTGGGATTGGAATCCAAGTCTGACTGGCTGCAAAGAGTGTTCTCTTCACCATCATGCTCTCTGCTCCTGAAATCACTGTACTGTCTGGCGACCTGGCCCAGTGGGGTGAGGGTCATTGCACTTCAGGTGATGAATCCTACTGATCACCTTCTCAACACACAGGTCCCAGCCATGCTCCAGAGCCATTGAGCTGTGCTCAGGTGACATTGTTGCTTTTTGTTCATGTTTTGGGAACACGAGAAGTCTACATCTCTGGGGGTAGAGGGAAGCTGAGCTCTGGCTCTTTGAAGTGGACACAGACAAGGGTCAAGGCTGGTTTCAGAATGGGTTGTATCATCGGACATTTCTTTCAGGTTTGAGTCAGCCTTGTTCTGACCTCTCATTCTCCCTGAATCTCTGAAACATTTTTCTCAAAGAAGAGCGCTGCTAAACATCAGAGACAGCATGGCCTGTTAGCACTCTTTCACCCCAACAAAGAAGATATGGCCCTCAGACAGGTCTGCTTTCTTAGCCTCGACAGTAGAGATGGGAAGGAGAAAAAGCAAATCTCCCACTACCTGTGAATTAGGGTCAGTGCCTTGTTATCCTCATTCATGGGAAAGTAGCATCTCTCAGTATTGAAATTAAATTAAATACTTTGGGCCTTTTAGTCCATTCCCCTGTCTCCAGACAAGTCAATACCTAGATCATTCCAGACCAGTGAGTATGAATGATGTTCAGGTAAGAAGATTCATCCCCTCCTCTCATCCCCTGTAGACCTCCAACAGCTTGGAAATCATTCCTTGTGCCTAAGCAGATCCCTCCTGGTAAAATAAAGCCCCTGTTCCTCTTTAGAACCAAACTAGAGAAATACTTATTAACCTAGTCTAAGGACCAGACCTGGACTTGGGACTTCTCAGTACCACCACTCCCAGCTAAAGGAGGTCCACTCCATTCTCTTTATTCAGTTCTCTGCCCTCTGTCTGCCATAGGCAACATCAGTGTGGAGCTCCACCCAACTCCTCCATGGCTCCACTCTGCCTGCATGTCTCCTGCAGGCCTTAGCATGCACATCGGCTTCCTCAGGCACTGGTGACTCCTGCCCGACCTGTGCTTTCCCAGCAGTGGCCATAAGGCCTCACACCTCTCTCCTCTCCTCTGCAGGAGGCCCCTCTGAGGACAAGCTCCTGGCTGGTGACCAGATTGTGGCTATTAATGAGGAAGACGTGAGTGAAGCCCCCAGGGAGAGGTTCATAGAACTCATCAGGTAACAGGGACCTCTTGGGCCTTGGCCAGAGCTGAGCAGTGCCCGCTCCCCTTTCCCCACAGTGGCATAGGGTTGCCACTGTTCTTCCTGGCCTTGAGAGAGGAGCCCTCCTAGGCAAAGCAGCCCTAGTTCAGGCTCTTCGCTATCGAGGACTGTAGAGGACAGCTCTTTGAGGCCCCCAAGAGCCCTCCCATATATTGGCCAAGGCTTCTCCAATGATATGAACACATACAAAGGACAGCCTCTTGGGGAAGCCTCACCTCGCCTCTTTCCATCCAACTCTTCTCACCCAAGCCCTTTGGTTTTTGACTTGCTGTGCAGTGGGACATGTGAAGTGTCCAATGAGAAAAGAACACTCAAAGGAAAATACAGTATGAGAAAGACATAGTTCCCCCTCCACCAAGGAAAAAACTTAAGGAGAAGAAAATCCAAATCCCTGGCCAGAGAAGTGAGGAAGGGAACCTGCTGATATGGACATTTCTCATGGTGTGTGTGACCCTTTTGTGCACTCAACAAATGAGGGTAGGTGAGAGAAAGAGAAATGTCAAGTAGACCACCAGCATTTGTACATGGGAGTAATCACAGTGACTGTCCCCGTCCTTTATCCCTACTTACACCACACACACATCATGCAACTGCCGCCCCCACACATACCATATACACCTACATACACCTACCCACACACACACCACGTGTACCACGCACATACAATGTACCCCACACACCACCTGCACACGTGTACCAGGCGGACTACATGCCACATACTGTACAAACCACACACACCATGGATACCACATACTGTGCACACACATGCATACACCATTATCACATACTACACATACCAAGAATACTACACACATACACCATATATAGCACATAGTATATGCACACATACAACATGCCCACCACACACCACACACATACATCATGCATACCACATGCCATACACACCACACACATCATGAATACCACATAACCACATATACATAAATATACCATGTATAGCATATATCACATTACATATGCACCACACATAGCATGCTCCACACACACCACACACGTCACACACAGCATGTATATAGCACATACCATAAACCCCACACAATACATTCTGTACACGCCACACACTATGTATACCACATACCATAAGCATCATGTATTTCACATGCTAGATACCATACACACCAGGCACACATACTTCCGCATCCCCATGTGCACATACATGTACACACAGACACACCTACCCCACACTCTTACCACATGCACATACACAGAACACCCACATGCCCCCCTGCATAGAATTATTGATGAGGGCTCTAAATTCCTTGGGCTAACCTCTTTTTTGGTGACCTTGGCTATCTCCCCACAAATGGAAGCATATGTGCTCTCTCACACTTTCTCTGCCTAGTGTAGTCTGCTCCATCACCTTCATCCCTCTTTCTTGTTCTCTCAAAAGCACACCTGCCCCTAGAACCCCCTCCTCTTTCAAAGGCAGACTTAGCATTCTGTGGGTGGAGCAACGCCCTCTTCTAGCTCTGTAGGGGTTTGAAATGCTCCCCCCGACCCCCAAAGTCCAGAGCATGTCTTCCTTTCACACTGCCCATCCCGCTCAATATCTTGGAATGTGTCTCATCCCCAGTGACCTTTAATTTGTCTCTTTTCCGAGTTCAATTGTTATCATATTCCTTCGCCCTCCACCACCACACCAACATTCTACCACCCCCACAGGACCAGGCCGTACTGCCCGACCTCTCAAAGGTCTTTGCTTTGCTTCTAGGGGATGTCTTCACATCCTAGAAAAAAAGTAGCTCAATTTTATGAGGGAGTCCAGAGCCCATTCAGGGTGAAGATAGAGCTCAGTCTTCTGAGGAGGGCCAGTGGGTCATTCATTCATTCATTCATGCAATATTTATTAATGGATGTCCACTATACATCAGGCACTGTTCTGAACTCTGAATGTACGGCTATGAATGAGACACACAAATATCCCTCCCCATTGGTTCTTATATTCTAAAGGAAGGAGACGTCATAAGCACTGAACGTGATAAATCAGTAATTATATAGCATACAAGAAGTTGATGAATATTATTGAGGAATAGAAAGTGGATCAGGGCAAAGAGAATTAGAAATGCTGGGCAAAGTGTTGCAGAGTACAATTTCGAATAGCATGGCTAGTATCACCTTCACTGAGAAAGTGACATTTTGAAGAAAACCTTGAAGGAGGTGAGGGTATTGGAGAAATTAAGAAGAGTCAGTACAAAGGCCCTAAGGCAAAAGTGTAGCTGACATGTTTGGGGAGGAGGGGAGAAGGAGAATCCAGTGTGTGGAGTGGAGTGAGGGAGGGACAGAGCTGTAGCCATTGTAAGGACTTTGGCTTTGTTCTACATGAAATGGGGAGACACGGCAGGGGTGGAAGGAGACGTGTCCTATAATCTGATTTACACTTGGCCCCTGCCTTGTTCAAGAGTCAGGTTTTTCTCTAGTATCTTCACTATAATACAGCGCCTTCCTTCTCCCAGCAGTTTCCCAGACCCTGGAGTTGATTTCTCCCTGTACTTTGCTTCACTGAATATGGGAAATGTTCCAAGTCCTTGAGCAGGAGGACTTGGCATTTCTTGAATACCCAGAATCAAGGACTTTTCACTATGCTTCTTGAATGCCTTTGTTCACAGCAACATTTGAAAAAGATGAGCAATGAGAAGGGAAGCTCCTTCGAGTCAAACTCTTTCCATTTCTTTTAGTTCTTTTCAAAGATTACGTATTCCTGGGAGAGAATTTTCATCCCTCACAGCCTGTTTGATCATGGGCATAATGCTTGTTGGAAGAGTCTCAAATTCTTCATCCTTTGGAATGTTTGCTAGCTGGAGAGTTCTGGCTTCCATCTGTTGCTCCCTGGCTCTCATATTTTTGTCCTTCAATTAAAACAAATCTGCTGAGTGTGAGTCATGATGACCAAATGACCTCCTTTGGGTTTTTCCTTTAAATTTCTCCTTTTGCTTAAATACCAAATTGCCAATAATTACGGTACATGGTTCCCAGGACTTTGACTGTATGCCTTTAGAGTTCCATAATTCAGGCCTTTAGTTTTCCTTGAGAATTTTCTAGTCGACAGATAAAATCGCTCCTAAGGTTTGGAAATTTCTACAGAGAAGATGTGAGAACAAATATAAAAAGACCTGAAAAATGACAACCCCAGAGGTAAAGGTAATACCCTCTTCAGATGCCTGTGTGAACCTTTATGGAGAGTTTATGTCAGCCATCAGAAATGATTGGAAGCGAGGCAGCCATACAAATATTCATATTATCCCCTGTCCTAATCCATATACCTGAACGCTGCCCAGGAGAAAATTCTGGTGTTGCTTTTTGTGTCAGATAAAAACCTAGTGCATGATACACTCCCCTCCTCTTCCTTCTTCTCTCTGTAGGAGCGCTAAGGAATTCATCGTTCTTAAGGTTCTGCACACTCATCAGGTGAGTGAGCCTCTTTGCCATCTGCCCTTCCTCCTGACAAAAAAGAGAAGACCCCATATCGGAAAGCAATAGTGAGGGGAGAAGAGGTTGCGGGGAGGGACTAGGACCAATATGTGGTGAGGCAAGAATTTAGACGTGAACTTAAAGGATCGCTTCTGAGCATCTTGTATACTCTCATGCCCAAGGCTTGAGGATGTTGAGGGTCTATGCAGTGCTATCTTCGGCCCTGTGCCCTCTGCTTTACCCCACTTATGCTGCCCACTGTCCCAGTTCCAGACAGTTTCCACCTCGTTTTTTGCTGTGCCCCGTCAAAATTTGCCTTTCACTGTCCAACGCCCATAAAGTCCTTTCTGATGATGGGTACTAATCCCATTCATTCATTCATTCATTCATACGGGTATGTAGTAAATGGCCGACAATGTCCGAGGTCATCCAGCACTGTATGTGGTGCTTAAGACAAAGTTACTGGGGAGGGATAGTTGGGCAAACAAGTTCATCTCTCCCCTTCCTGAACCTATTTCCTCATCAGCAAATTGAGGGGTTTAGACTAGAACACTGTTTCCCAAACCTGTCTGATCATAATAGTCACCAGGACTACTTATTAAAAGTTAAAATACCCAGATCCCTCTCTTCCAGAGTTGGATTCAGAAGGCTTGGTGTTCGTTACCAAGTCACATCCTTATACCAATATAAACTCCAATGTAAAAACCCAGGTGTAAAACTTGGAGCACTCCTTCCACCTCCCACTTGATTGCTGTTTCTCAGTGCCCTCAATGCTCCCTTGCACCCAAGCACCTATTTCATACCCCCATCTCATAGCCACAGGAGAATTCACATCTGTTGGGGGGGGGGGTTGGTGTAGGACATGAAATCAGAGGAGGCTTCATGGAAGAGTTGGCACATGAGCTGGACCTTGAGAGATGAAGCAGAATTTCCGAGGCAGAGACTGAGGGAAAGATTTTTCAGAGAGAAAGTTTCTGTGCAAAGCTGGGGTCAGTGCAGAGGTGTGGAGCTGGCTTCAGCGGTCAGGAGGACAGAATTCAAGTCACCCTCTGGCACTACCTGCCTCCCCTCAGGGTCCCTAGCCCACCCCTGTGTCACTGTGAAACTCAAACACTCACTTTCACAAGGACGCACACACATGCACACACGCATGCGCACGCTCCCTGACAGCTAAATGGTAATTCTTTACCTTTGGGCAAGCAAGCCCCACCCCTCAGTGGGTGTTAATAATTAGGCCCCTCCCTCCCCACCTTGCTGCACATGTGCAGTTGTCTAGAGGATGGTGGACCTTCTCCCAAAATCACCACTCCCAAATCTCCTGACATGAAAATGGTCAACTGTTCTCCTCTGAAAACATGCTTGTGTGGTTAGAATTTACAGCTCTGATGAGATACCCATGTGGGTTACTTTGTTGCTCAGATCTCCTCAAATATCATGTCTTTGTTGAAGCCTTTCATTACTACCCTTTCTAAGATAGCCCTGTGTGCCCTGTACCCTCTTTCTCCCAGTGGTTACATCTTACATAACTACACTACCATGTCAAAACCAGGACACTGACATCAGTACGTGTGTATGGTTCAATGTCAGTCTGTTACATGTGTAGGCTCATGTGTCTACTAACACAGTCAAGATGCTAGACAACTGTATTACTAAAAGGACCCACATGTTGCCCTTTTATGAACACGTGCACCTCCTTTCAAACCCAGTCCCCTGTCAACCACTGCTCTGCTCTCCAGTTCTCTAATTTCCCCATTTCAAGAGTTCTACCTAAATGGAATCATGCAGTATATAATCTTTGGGGATTGGCTTTTTTTTTCTTGCTCAGCATAATGCTCTTGAGATTGATCCAAGTTGTTGGGTATATCAATAGTTCATTCCTTATAAAGAAACAAAGCAAAGGAACAGGGAAAAAAAAAAAAACCTAACCCTTGGACATTGACAATAGAACTCTGGTTACTAGCAGGGAAGGAACTGGCTGCTGGGATCCAATGGACAGTGATGAAGGACTTTTGGCAATCTAGTGGTGGGCCAGATGGTGTGTGGTCCTATATTTGATGAATGGCGATCCTGCACATATGGGCTGATACT
>RJWH01011589.1:0-11592 GCA_004363575.1 Solenodon paradoxus | reverse complement strand
TGCTTAGTCTCCAAATGTTTTGGAATTTTCTAGCTTTTTTAATGGCTTAATTCCAGTTATGCCACTGTGATCAGAGAACATGCTTGGTATGATTTGAATCTTTCTAAATTCGTCAAGACATTTCCCCCCCAACATACGGACTATCCTTGAGAGTATTCCATGCACACTTGAGAAAAATGTGAATTCTACAGTTGTTGGATGAAGTGTTTGATATTTGTCTATTAATCTCATCTGTTCAAATTTGTCGTTATTTCTGTGTTAATTTTCTGCCCGGTGGATCCGTCATTTTTAAAGTGGGATGCTGAAGTCTCCTACTATTTTGTATTGCTGCTGCTGTCTCTTTAGTTCTGTTAATAATTGCTTTGTGCATTTTTATACTCCTTCATTTGGTGCACATGTATTAGTAAGAGTTATGTCTTCTTCCTGAATCATGATATTATGTATACCCCTGTCTTTTGTTGCCTTCTTTAGGAAGAAGTCTACTTTGTCTGATACAAATATGGTTGTGCCCATCTTTTTTTTTTTTTTTTTTAGGTTACCATTTGACTATGATTGTCTTCCAACCACTGACTTTGAGTCTATGTTTATCTTTGAACTTAGATGTTTCTTGCATGCAGCAGAAAGTTGGGCTATGTTTTTTATCCCTTCGGCCAATCTGTGTCTTTTGATAGGTGAGTTCAATCCATTAACATTTAGGGTAATTACTGATATGTAACTGTTTACTATCATTTTGTTACAATGCTTTATGGGTTGTTGTTACAGACAGTATTTTTTTCCTTCTCTTTCTCTTAGGAGATTTGAAGTCACTTATGCTGTGATTGTTTTCCCTTTTCATTTTTTTTCAATTTTTTTCTACGGGTTTGTGTTTTGAGGTTACGCTATAGTTCACTTAAACATTTCTATGCTTAAAGCTGCTTTAACTTGAAAGTTAGTCTTCGATCTTGTTCTAACAGTCCACACCTGTACTCTCCTCTGCATATTTTTTATTTTGATGTCTTGTTGCTTCTTAGTGGGACTTCTGTTCATTTTATAGGACTTTCTTTAGTATTTCTTGTAATGCTGATAGTGCGATGATGAATGTCTTTAAATTTTGCTTTGTCTGCAAAGCTCTTTATCATCCCTTCACTTCTAAATAATAACCTGCAGGGTAGTGTACCCTTGGTTGGAAGTCATTTTCTTTCAGCAACTTAAAAATATCATTCCCTTCTGCCTGTAAAATTTCAGCTGAGTGATTCACTGACAGTTTTATGGGGCCTACCTTGTACGGAACTCATTTTTCTCTAATTACTTTCAAGATTATCTTTCATTTTTCACACTTAACAGTGATGTGTCTTCTTGTATGTCTTTTGAATTCCTTTTGCTTGGAACTCTTTTTGAGCTTCCTGGGCCTGAAAGTCAGTTTCCTTCCTCAGTTTAGGGAAATGGTCAGCTATTTCTTTAAGTACCGTCTGACTCCTTTTCTCTCTCTCCTCCTTCTGGAATCCCTATGATGCCAAGTTTGTTCCTCTTGATGTTACCTCACAGATTTCACATGCTGTCTGAGTTTCTTTCAATTCTTTTCTGTCTTTGCTGGTGTGCTGGGTCCAGTCCACTGTCCAGTCTTCTCTTTTTTCACTGGAATTTTCTTGCAGCCTACTGTTGAGCCCCTCCATTGTGTTCTTTATCTTAGTTATTGTGTTCTTTAGTTTCATGAATTCCGTTCTGAACTCGCTCATATTTTCTCTTTGTTGTAGTTCTCTTTTTGTTCCTCCATTTTTTTTTTATTTTAGTGACTTTCATTTAACTGTTTCTTTAAAGTCTTCATCGAGTAATTAAATCTGCTACATTTTAATTTTCTTCTTGGGTATTGTTTTTGTTCATAATTTCACTATTATTTCTCTGTGTCTTGGATCTATCTGTTGGCATTGTTTGTTTCTATGGTTATGGTCCCCTGGGGTTAGTGTATCAAAGTGCACAATATAAGCCTGGGTGTTGGTCTAGAATACTAAGCTTCCTTTTTTGTTGTATGGTTTCAGCACTTATAAAAATTGTTGAAGCTCTAGAGCCTTCTCCGTGTTGAAGACTGAGAATCTAGTCTACAGGTTTGGAGTTGGGCAAGGAAGTAACAGAAGTTTCTCCCAGTGTCACCAGCTTAAACAACAGGTACAAACAGAGAGATCAAAAGTTGTGGGCCCAGTCTATAAACAAGCCACAGTCTCACAGAGACCACTGGAGACATAGAACAGGGGACCTCTTTTAGTAAAAATCCCTCAGTCCTAGAGGAATGGCAGCTATCAAGCTCTGGGGCTTGTGGGTAGAAGCTCAGAGGCGTACTATGCAAATAGTGAAGCTGTTTAGAATTTGCCTTGGGCATAAACTGCTGTTCCAATTATCTTCTATAAAATAGTTGGAGAATGGAAATCTCCTTCCAAGAACTATTCAACTATCACACAGGCCTAGTGCTACAGCCTTTACTATCTCTGGCAGCCCTCTGAAAGCCAGCTATCAATAGATTGGCACAAGTGTGCTAATGGAGGAAGGGGCTGCTATTTCCAACTGAGGCACTTCCTACAATGGCAGCCTCCATGACTACAGCTTGTGGAAAGCAGTCTCTCAGTTCATAAGGAAACTATCCACCTCATGCTGGAGTTTTTAGTTCACCAACTGCATACCAGTTCCCAGTCATGGGGTTAACTTTTGAGGGGAAAAAGTCTGTCAGCTCCAGTAGAATATCACTAGTTTCTTCCTACAGACCTGGTATCTCTGAACAGGACTGAGTAACGCCACAACAGATCACACGTCATGACAGATCAGATTCTCCTGTTTACGAAGGTATGCTGCTTCTCTTTCTGAAGATGTTAATCTCTGTTCCTTTACAAAGGTCACAGTTGTTAAATGGGTGTTTTCTTTCCAGGTTGTGCATGTAAGGAGGAGTTAATCTGGAAATCATATCAGTGTCTGATGCAGGAACAGTATAGCTCAAAAATCTATTCAGCAGGTATGTAGATAGCTGTTAGAGCAGAAAACTGCTAAAAACAAGGACCCCCATCTTAGCAATATAGATGTGGCACACACCCTTATTTACTTGTGCCATTGTACTCTAGACAAACTTACCAGCTCTCAGGAGAGCTCCAGCCCTCTGGATACACCCATGAAGGGAGGAAGCTCCACTTCTCAAATATATACAAGAATCATTTTTGCCTCTGTGTGAGATGTCAGCAATACATGTGGTACACACACATTTGCCTTCCCTTAATGTAACTTTGCCAGCTCACAGGGAGTTTAAACTCGCTATTACTTCTTTTAATAAACTTACTGTGTGATCCTGACCAAACAAGTTTCTTCACAAATTCTTTGTGGATGGACCCAGCATCTCATCAGAGTATCTCAGCTCACCTTCACCACCTCATGTCATCTTATTTAAAAGTCCTACTTCAATAGGGTTTTATAGCATTATAATAAATTTCCCCTCTCTGCTTAACTTTTTTGTTATTAGTATGTAAATAATCATGAATAATAAACACAGGACATATAAAATTTAGCACACATAAAACTTAACTGCTTTCTACCCTCCACATCTGCTCATTTTTTATTTGATGTACTATCTGTATAGTTTTTTTAGACAATGGAAGACATTCAGATATTTCCATCTTCTCCACATTAAAAAACAAACTCTAAGCTCTGTGAGTTTAACTTCCTCAGTGTTTCTCATCTCTCTTTATTAGCCAGTGCTTAGGTTCACAACTCAACATTTCTTACATTAATTACTGAACAATTTGGGAAAAACCAACCTTACTGCATTCGTTCCTAGAACATAGCACCAAAAAGAAAGAGGTTGTTCTATTTGTATAGAGGAAAGGATGCATAACAATTACAGATCTCACTGTCAAAAATATAAGGAATGAGTCACCCACATGCCTATCTATTTATCTATCTGTCAAGGGGTCACTGCAAACAATTTGGTATATTTTCTTCAAATCTATATTATGTTTCATGAAATGCACATAGTAATAATTTAGCAAACCTTTACTGAATTTTTTCATGCCATTCATTTTCACACACTGCATTTTTATTTGATACTACTGAGTTTCTTCTAGGTGCCAGGCACATTTGAGGTATTTGTGTTAGTGAGTCACCTTGACAAATACCATCATAGAGTCCATATTCCAGAGAAAAGCAGAAATGCAGAGTGAATGACTGATTCTTTCTTCTGGGAGGTCTCAGAGGCCCTCTCTAAAAAAATCACAGTTAAGCTGAGATTGGAATGGCAAGGAATCACCATGGTAATTTCAGGGAAAGAACATTACTGGTGGAAGAAACTGCAAATAAAAGGTTCAAGAGAATATCATAATAGTTGTACCCAGTGAGGAAGGAAGGGTCGTGGCTTTCCTGTGGAGTGTGATGGGTAGGAAGTGGGATGAGCCATGTGAGGTGTCTGGAGAAGCCATGGGTGCAATACAAAGGGTTCTGGAAAAGGGGAGGAGTGCAGGGCCAAGGAAAAGTATTGAAGCCTTTTAAACAGGACTCTTAGAGATGATCTGCACATTACTTCAACCTCCTTGAACAAATTTAGGAAATGGATAGTATTCCCTCTAACCACCATTTTTGCAGATGAGGAGGGAAAGATGATGAAGAGGAAACACATCCAAGTTATAAAGTCGATAAATGGCAAGGGTAGTAATTCTAATCAAGTGTGTCCTTGGAACTCATTCCCCATATCTTGACTCCAAGGTAATGGTTCAAAGAAAGAGCTGTCTTTCTGGGCTCTGTACTATTAAGTGTCCAGATGCTTGGACAGAGATTCCTTTACCTTGCAGGCGCGGTAGAGATACTTTTTATCTTGTGTGAGATGGTACATGGACAGGAATGAGTAGCCATTTCCTGCGGCCCCGTGGCAGATCCCATATCCCTTCCGGAGCAATCCTCGCTGCCAAACCACATCACTGCATTCCATGGCATCTTTTAAGTATTTCTCATCCTTAAAAACCTGGATAATGAAGAACAAAGCAGTGCTAAAAAGATTATTTCCAATGAAAGTCAGCAAAATGCTCTCCCTTTCTTGTTAGAAAATTTCACAATGTTGGGAAATCTGAAATGAAACTGGGGTAAAATCAAACACAACTTAGTCTCACTCTTCCATTCCCCTTGCTCTCCTGCTAGTTTGTAGTTTTTCGAAAGTAATTCTAAACTTTCATTAACAAAAATTAAAACTAAATCTACTAAATGTCTTTTGTGTGATGTCTAGTCACTTAAACCACTCTGTGCTTCCTGAGACATGTGCCACATAGCTTGAAAGTTTTGCTACTGCCAAGGCAGTAGGAATTTTAAAACTACATTAGCACTTTGTCAAGAGCATACAAACTCCCAGGCTAGCTACAGAGCAACAAGACCCCATGATCATCTGTCAGAGTTAGAATGCTGGCCATGAAAGTGGCTGAAATGTGGGCTCTGGTTGGACTGCCTTCTGTGTGACCTTGGACAAGTCATGTCCCTTTGCATGTCTTGGTCTTCTCTAATGGAAAGCCTTAAGGGGTTTACAGCCTATTGTCCAGAAGCTTTTACAGGATAGACTTCTGAGGTCCTTTAACTGTCACTCTAGCACTCCTATCCTGGCCAAAAAAAAAGCCAATTCAAATGGGGAATACAAGTTGGTGCAACACTTAAGACTGTGTCCCTATGTCTGGCATGAATTCTAGAAGGAAAACTGGGACAATTACCCTGGAGAGTACTGCCCCAGAGATTTAGATAGTCCCTATACCTTTTTGGACAAATATTAGGATAAGACCTAGCAGACTTAAATTTAGAGGGAGGAGCTATCCTACAATATGTGGATGATTTGTTAATATGTTCCCCCACCAAGAGTAAAGCACTAGAACATGTGGAATTGACTAAACTCCCTGGGATCCTGGAGGTACAAGGTACCCAGGAAAAAAGCAGTTAGTACAACAGAAAGTAACATATTGGGGGCTCCCAGCTTTCCCCTGGGCATAAAGCACAGGGCCCTGATAGAGTTGAAGCTACCCAGCATCTTGCTGAACCAACCACCAAGAGGCTGGCTTCTCGGATATGCATGACTCATTCTGATTTAATTCCCTGCTCTTGGGTGAGAAGTAGAGTTTCTTTGGTGGATATTTGTCTCTCCCCACATCTTGGTGTTTTTCGTTTGATTTGCTTTAGTGCAGGACTTTTCTTGAGATGGGATCTGCCCATGTGTGTTGCTATTTGCTGGGAGCATATTTCTTTTAGATCCGTCCTTGGGCTAAAGTGATACTGGTTTGGATGAGACACTAAAGATTTGGATTTATAAACTGAAAATAAAAATGCTGAGAGCTCTCATTTAAATTTGGCTTAATTGTAATATATAAAGTTATTAAGTTAGAAAAAAGATCTATCAGCTGGTTCTAGAAAATCAAAATGTATGGCCTAACTTTGAAGATAGATCTTTTAAGATGTAATGATTAGTTAAAAGGTACCTATACATAATTATCTCGCATGGTATGTATGCAATTATGGTTTTAAATGGAAAATGTTTTTTTGTGTTTGTTACTATCTACATGTTTTAAAAATATGTTAAGATATGTCCATGTATTATTGAATAATGAAAGACTCCTTTCATAGGTTACTAAAAGCAGGGTATAGCAAATTAATCTGAATGTCTCTGTAGGTTTAGATGGTATGGGAAATTTGGATAGGTGACTGGTTTTGATTAAATTGTTTGGTTTCAACATCACCTAGGACCTTCCTGGTTAGAAAGGACTTACTTAAATCTTTAGCAATAAATCTTATAAGTCTCCAGAATGTTTTATCAATTGTAACTGTGAAAAGCATTGCTAAGTTAGGTTAAATAATAAGAAATAATAAAGCTTTAGATTGTGCTACTGAGATGTTAACTCCTGAATTTACGCCAACTTATGGGGAATAACTAACAAACAATAAAAGAAAATATTCTTAAATTTTGGCTAACTTTTGATAATAATTACAAACTTCAAAAGCTATCTCTATCAGGTCTTTGATAAAAGTAAGGGTACAAACAGTCCTAACAGAACTATATGAATTTGACCAAATAAAGAAATACTATTTCATTACTGCCTTGTCACAAACTTATCTAAAAGTGAAATTATGAATTAAAAAGTTATTTTTAAGAAAATATGGGAACTCTTAGAGAGCTCCTAAGATATCCTATATATAGTATCCTGGTAAAAGGAGAAACAGGAAACAAACTGAACTCATCCAGTTGGTGTGGTGTGATCTTGTGGGAAGCATATTTAACGATACAGGTTAAATATAAAATATAGGTTAATGCTTGACCTTCTCTGCATATGTTCATGTAAAAGTGTAATAATATATATGTTCTAAAAGTTATGTAGAATTCCTAAGAATCTAATATTTTGGAATGTTGTATGTCACAGGATTAAACAGTTTCAAGTTAGGTTGTCAATCACAGTATATTCACATTTAACCATGGTTGTTTTAAAGGTCCTTGCCATCCACAGGATGCTTCTGGCAAGGCTATCAAGAAACTGAACTGGGTAAGAACTTACAAACTTATAAATATATACACACACAAATACATCTATACATGAATACATACATGTACATAAAGATACATATATACATGCATGTACATATACACATGTATAGAAATACATATATACACATACATACAAACACAGGGAGAAAAAAATTAAATGGTATTAAATACAGCTTAAAACAGGAAATAAACTTCAGGTCTGGGGAAGAATACCTGAACCCCTTTTCAAGAATTTATGTAGAAATATATACATGCACTTTTTCTCTAACGTGGAACATAAGATAAGACATTTCAACTTACTAGTAAGGAAAAGTAATCAAAGGAAAACCTAAAGAAATTAAATATTCAGTTGATACGATGTCAACTTCTGTCTAAATTAATTTGCACAAATGTCATTTACATTGGGCTATTAGATAATAAGGGTCTGTAATATTAATTTAGCATAATTTTGGTTAAAATGTTTAAGTAAATGAATACTAAATCTTTATATTTTGTTTAGTAAATACAGGTTTCCCATTTTAAAATATGTATTTAGGTGAGTAAAGAGGCCTACGAACTAGTCCCCATTGGAAGGGGCATCCCCCATTACTACTATTCAGTAGCAGATCTGAATAGCTTCAATACTACTGTTATATTTTACTGAACTAAGGAAGTTTTGGATTGACTGTAACCTGAGGTACTCTGGTAAATTGCAATTTTTTCAGGCAGGACTGAAACATGTATTATTCTTTTCTCCTATAAACTGTTAATAGGTATTCTTATTTTTCACGGCAAAATGTTTATTGCACAACTACAATAAGAAGTTTTTTCTATAACAGGGCACTACTGGAGCTATGACTGTTTGCCAAAGCTTTGATTGGAATATAATACTTGTGGAATAATGGATGACTTTCAGAGACTAATGACGCAAACAGTAAATCAGCACAGTACCTTGTTTGCAGGGTTTCTTGTGGTTCAACAAGTGGTAAGGATATATCCTTACCAGGATATATAGGGAACCTCAAGGAATGAGGAGCTACCCAAATTTGCAAGCATTGCACTGGAGTCCAAGGACCCTGATATGGCTCTCTCGCCACAATATTCCAGCAGAGTAAACTAAAAAAGGTCTATATAGTTATTACTGTGCTTATGCAAACAGACCAAAGTTATTAAAACTTTGCAATTATTGGTGAAACTGGATGGAATAAAGGAGAGAGAATAAATGTTTCAGTAATACACTTATTGGGAACATCAAATTTTAGACCAATGTTTATGTTACACCCCCTGACTTCTAAAAGTATCAACTTTATTTATGATTAATCCATATACTTCTACTCTTTTCTATGGGTGTTTATCCTCTTCATATTGGCTCAAGATAAGTTGGAATGCCTTATGTCTCCAAATGGGGGTGCCACAATATCAACCTTTGCTGGTGGAAGAAACAACATTCTACTAGGAACCACTGGATCGCCCTGCCCCTGGACCCTGACAGCAAGAAGGCACTGGTAAAAGACCATGTCTCATTTTCATAAGGAAAGACATAAGATCCAATGATGTCTGTCTTAACCCCATATGATGCTAGGTGTCAACTTCTTAAGTGGGGAATGACAGGTAGCTAGCCAGATATGAAATAAGCACAGGAAGAAGGAAATTCAGAGCCAGAAAATAATAGATCAATGTGACTGACTGAAACCAGCCATTAGCACAGAGCCATAATGGCATCAACTCAGTTTAACATACTAAAAGGCAGGAAGTCAGTACAATTAAGTTTAAAGTGCAGTTAAACCACCAACTCTAAACCTATGTGTCAAGAATTAGGACTACTAAAAGGAAATCAATCATAGCAGAGCTGGTATGAAGGCCTCCAATAAATTTAAGAAAGGACCACCAATGGGACAATAAGAAAATTTGACCCACATCGGAATGCTCTACAACAGGTATGGAATGGGAAGTAAGCTGCCAGATTCCTTAAAAACTGAGGTCTCCTGCCCATCACGGTTGCTAACCCTGTGGATGACCCACTCTCAATTTGGGAGTATCTCTTCCTATCTTTCTAAATAAAATCTATTTTGCTTCACCCCTGTGCTTTAACTCTCCTTACTTCTTATGCACCGTATGGTTTGTGCTCTGAAAAAATCTCTCTGAAAATACAAATTCCCATGACAGCTGAGGAAACAGAGGTACACATATGTGTCCATTGGAAACTTCAAAATACCCTTTAAAAAATGACAGATCCACCAGGCAGACAATTAATGGGGAAATAACAGGCTTAAATGACAAATTTGAAAAGATAGGATTAATAGACATATGCTAAACAGTTCATACACCAACTGCAGAATTCACTTATTTTTCAAGTGCTCACAGAATATCAACAAAGATACAGAAAACATGAAATAGTTCAGAACAGAATTCATGAAACTAAAGAACACAATAACTAAGATAAAGAACACAATGGAGGGGCTCAACAGTAGGCTGCAAGAAAATTCCAGTGAAAAAAGAGAAGACTGGACAGTGGACTGGACCCAGCACACCAGCAAAGACAGAAAAGAATTGAAAGAAACTCAGACAGCATGTGAAATCTGTGAGGTAACATCAAGAGGAACAAACTTGGCATCATAGGGATTCCAGAAGGAGGAGAGAGAGAAAAGGAGTCAGACGGTACTTAAAGAAATAGCTGACCATTTCCCTAAACTGAGGAAGGAAACTGACTTTCAGGCCCAGGAAGCTCAAAAAGAGTTCCAAGCAAAAGGAATTCAAAAGACATACAAGAAGACACATCACTGTTAAGTGTGAAAAATGAAAGATAATCTTGAAAGTAATTAGAGAAAAATGAGTTCCGTACAAGGTAGGCCCCATAAAACTGTCAGTGAATCACTCAGCTGAAATTTTACAGGCAGAAGGGAATGATATTTTTAAGTTGCTGAAAGAAAATGACTTCCAACCAAGGGTACACTACCCTGCAGGTTATTATTTAGAAGTGAAGGGATGATAAAGAGCTTTGCAGACAAAGCAAAATTTAAAGACATTCATCATCGCACTATCAGCATTACAAGAAATACTAAAGAAAGTCCTATAAAATGAACAGAAGTCCCACTAAGAAGCAACAAGACATCAAAATAAAAAATATGCAGAGGAGAGTACAGGTGTGGACTGTTAGAACAAGATCGAAGACTAACTTTCAAGTTAAAGCAGCTTTAAGCATAGAAATGTTTAAGTGAACTATAGCGTAACCTCAAAACACAAACCCGTAGAAAAAAATTGAAAAAAAATGAAAAGGGAAAACAATCACAGCATAAGTGACTTCAAATCTCCTAAGAGAAAGAGAAGGAAAAAAATACTGTCTGTAACAACAACCCATAAAGCATTGTAACAAAATGATAGTAAACAGTTACATATCAGTAATTACCCTAAATGTTAATGGATTGAACTCACCTATCAAAAGACACAGATTGGCCGAAGGGATAAAAAACATAGCCCAACTTTCTGCTGCATGCAAGAAACATCTAAGTTCAAAGATAAACATAGACTCAAAGTCAGTGGTTGGAAGACAATCATAGTCAAATGGTAACCTAAAAAAAAAAAAAAAAAAGATGGGCACAACCATATTTGTATCAGACAAAGTAGACTTCTTCCTAAAGAAGGCAACAAAAGACAGGGGTATACATAATATCATGATTCAGGAAGAAGACATAACTCTTACTAATACATGTGCACCAAATGAAGGAGTATAAAAATGCACAAAGCAATTATTAACAGAACTAAAGAGACAGCAGCAGCAATACAAAATAGTAGGAGACTTCAGCATCCCACTTTAAAAATGACGGATCCACCGGGCAGAAAATTAACACAGAAATAACGACAAATTTGAACAGATGAGATTAATAGACAAATATCAAACACTTCATCCAACAACTGTAGAATTCACATTTTTCTCAAGTGTGCATGGAATACTCTCAAGGATAGTCCGTATGTTGGGGGGGAAATGTCTTGACGAATTTAGAAAGATTCAAATCATACCAAGCATGTTCTCTGATCACAGTGGCATAACTGGAATTAAGCCATTAAAAAAGCTAGAAAATTCCAAAACATTTGGAGACTAAGCA
>RJWH01011588.1:0-11592 GCA_004363575.1 Solenodon paradoxus | reverse complement strand
CGGGGGTCTGGGGTGGGGCCTGTCTTTGTGCATGTCTAACAGTCTCCCTAAGGGATGCTCTTCCTGCTGGTCCTTGGAATCAAGGACTTTGGGAATTAAGGGTCTAGAACAGGGTTTTCAGTGAGGGGAGCAGTATTTGGCCCCCATTGCCCCCTGGGAGCATTTGGCGACACGCAGACATAGTTTTGGTTGTTAGAACCAGAAGAAGGGGTGCTATTGGCATCTGGTGGGTTGGGTTTAATGACCACTTGTACATGGTCTAACAGTGTTTTCAAACTATATGGTGTCCTATTCTCAGTTTTTGAACTGACATTTTGAAGCCTCTTTAAGCAACCTTGATATAAAACTTTGACCTGGATTTGCAATCAGTTCATCAGAGAAATTGCTTTAATACCTTTTCCCTAGACAGCCACCAAGCTGTTTCCCAGGTGAGACCCTGTCTACACCTCCAGCTAATGCTTACCTGGCATCTACTGTGAAGGCGTTTGAGCAGCAAACTGCCTTAAGATCCCAACTCTCTTGTTTCCTTATCACCTTGGGCAAGTATTATGAAGTACTGGAAAATAATAGCATCAAGCTCATAGGGTTGTTGTGAGGATTATATATCAAAGCATTCAGCAAAGCACCTCCCATGTAGGAAATATTCATAAATGAACATCATTACTCTTATTCCCCAAATCCTACAAATAGTCAGCACATCAGTGGCACACCCCTGTGGCTCAGCAGCTAAGGTTCAGGCCATATAAAGCCCAAGGACCCGGGATTGAGGCCTGGGGCAAGGAGATGGGTTAAAAATTGACATCTCTTCCCAGCAGATTCAGTTTTTGGCATTTTGGCTTCACTCTACGTGGTACTGATGGTTGGCAGAGATTTGAGTGAGTGTAGTGGAAAACTGAAAGGAATGATTTGAGTCTAAATGATAGATCAAAAGAAGGACTGGACAATCGGGATGACTGGATTTGAAGAAAGGATAAGGAGAGATTTGGGGTAAGAAGTCTCTGGGATGAAGAAATCTTGGATTGACCGTGAATCAAGAGAAATTTTCGGTCGTTTCACTGTGTCTTAAACAATGTAGATCTTAGGTGAGGACTGGCATTCGTCTTTGAGGCCTCTTTTGGTGAATTTGTGTTTGTTTTGAATGTGGCTCTGTGCTTAGATCACCTTAAAAGTGGAAAGCAGAAGCCTCGTTTCACTTAGCTTACAATACATGCCCGCATTAGGGATCCACAGGTAGGCATGTTAGCCCTCTCATGGGCCTGAATGTTGAGCAGGAAAGGCAGACATAAAACATGTGATGGTAATCCCTCCTCCAGGGTGAAGGGTGCTGCTGTGACGGGCACACACAGGGAGCGGTGGACGCCTTCTCCAGTTTCAGGGCTGTGGATTCAATAGTATTCAACTGAGACCTGACCCATGGGCAGGAGTGGCCAGCTACTGGTTAGGGAGGAGAGAAACACTGGAAAAGAGCAAAGGCCTTCCTGAACTGGGAGAAGTTCCCTGGGGCTGGAATAAGGGGTGCCATGCGGGGTTGGAATGCAAGGTGAGAAAAATCTGAGGAGTCGGAGCCAGTTATGCCGGCCGTCAGGGCAGTGGGAGGGTGTTCAGAGGGCAGTAACATTATTCCCATTGCAATTGGTTGGTTGGTTGGTTGGTTGGTTGGTTGGTTGGTTGGTTGGTTTCTTTTGGGAAATAACTGTTAACTGCAGGGCTCTGGCAGTGAAAAGCAAGCGAGAAGGGACTTTGAAGTGCTGTGCACAGGTGTGAGCCATCGATGCCCCAGCTGTTCAGTGAGGTTACTTGTGTGGTACCAACACGAATGGCGAATGCAGTTGGCAAACGTTCTCTCAAGGTGAACTGAGGGAGCAAACATATCAGAAAGGCACAGCACTGGTCCAAGGGCTCTTCCTGAAGACTGAGAAAGGAGGCTATCAGCAAAGGCCTCCTCGCAGAAGCATTTCTGCAAGGGCTTAGGGGAACCCCCACGGCCATGCCAGCACTAGAGAACTCGACAAATCCCAGGTGACCACAGGCTGCCGGGCAGCAGTGGGAAGTCATGTTGAGCTCTCACCTGTCAGTTCACAGTGTCTTGTGGGCAAGGAAGAAGCTGAGTTTAAATAAAGCAGAAGTGGATGTTGTGTCCAATCCCATGGCTTAATTTCTAGAACGGGGAAAATAAGCCTTGGGAGGGAGACAGAGCCGCTGTAACGATTTAACCATTAATAAAACCCTGCTATAAATGGAACTCAGGAGAGAAGGTAGCTTGTCGGAGGGCGAAAGAGTGGACCCATTAGACAAAATAGGTCAGGCAGGGAGAAAATCGTCACATCTCCTCTCAAGTTATGCTGGTGAGAGATGACAGGACTTGTCGGTGTTTTTAACTGATTGAGAAGGGATAGACAGTATACAAGAGGTTTCTTTCTTGTTTCTTTTCTTAGAAGACGGCTGTTTCAAAGAGGATCCTGAAAACAACTGACAATACTTATCACAGCTCTGATTTGGGGGCTTAAAAGTCTATATGTGTGTATGCATGTGTGTTTGTGTGTATATGTTTTCAGAAACGTAAGTTTTTGCAGAAAAAAAAATTCTGTCCTCCTCTTAGAGGAGTCCTGTGCTGGGTCACTCTTTTGTTTAGGATTCATGAGACACCAACCCTGGAGGAGGGTGTCCTTTCCGTTGATTTAATTTTTGGTGAGACTCTGTTTTCTCTCTGTTGGTGGTGGTGTTTTCACCTTCAGAAATCAAGAGAGCAGGGAAACTATCACATCATGGGAACAAGCCGAGGACAGGGAGCAGTGACCAAAAGCTAAGATGTCCCCCTGTGACACTGGATTTTCAGCGCACCTCTGGGTTCGCCTGTGTAAGGAGTTCTGCGCTCCTCTCCTGCCTTTGGGAACATCTGTGCCTGGTGACTCCGGGAAGTGAGGAAAAACCTTGCCTGGTGCTCGAACATACAACTTGCTTAGAATGTTTTCTAGTTTATAGAGGCTTCTTCTGTTAAAAACATCAGGGAAACTGGCTTCACATTTGGAAATAGTATTGCTAATATCCCCAAAGATAAACAACATTTGGTGTTTTAAATAAATACAAGAAGTTGCGGGTCATGAGGATGTGGAGGGAAGAAAGAAAAGCAAAAACTGAAATGTTAGTGCTGTGTGACTTCACGTCTCTGAACCTCAGTTTTCTCATCAGTTAAACAAAAAGCGGGTGAGGGTCGGCTACTATGGTTGTCAGCCTGGCAGGTGGCTGCCAGGGAGTCTTGCCTCCTGATATTCATATCCTTGCACTGTGCCCCCCAACACTGAATAAAACTGACTGGTATAAGCAAGAAATGATAGAGTGTGACTTCCAAGGCTAGGTCAGAAAAGTCACTGCAGCTCCTGCTTTGTTCTCTCTTGGGTCACTGGCTCTGGGGGACACCAGATGCCATGTTATGGCAACTCTCAAGTCCAATGGTGAGGCCCACTTGGGAAGGCACCAAGGCCTCCTGATAACAGTCATCACCAGCAACCTAGCAATGTGAGTGCACCATCTTGGAAGTGAATCTTCTAGTATTAGTCAAAGCTGTCCCAACCATGACTGCTGTCCTAACCAACATTTTGATTAAGGTACCCCAGACCAGAACCATAGAGCTCAGCCACTTCTGAATTCCTGAACCACGGAAACTCAGACATATTTATTTTTGTGTTAAGTTATAATGAAGACAATTGCCTTAGGCCAGGTTCAGCAATTATATTTTATGTGTCAATGAATAAATGTTCTTGGGAGGAATAATGAGAAGTTGACATTTAGTTGATGTCAAAATCAGATTCTACCGAGCGAGCCCAGATGACTCGGGTGTAGGGCCCATGCTTGGTGCATAGTCTACATACTGCCCAAGGACCTGGGTGTGCAGCCCGGGGACTGGGTTGAGGCTGGTGGGGAACAAGTAACTAAATAAAGTGCTTCTTCCTCCTCTCTCTTCCTGCCTGCCTGCTGCCTGCTGCCTGCTGCCTGCTGCCTGCCTGCTGCCTGCCTTCATTCCTGCCAGCTTCCCTTCCTCTTAAGAAAAAACAAACAAACAGACCCTGGGGTGTGTCCTTGTGACTCAGGCAGCTGGGACACTGGCATGTGAACTATCTAAAGCCCACGGACCTGAGTTCACAACTCAGGGTTCGGTGAAGAACCTAAATAAAAAAAATAAATACATAAATATGCCCCTTCCTTCCTCCCTCCCTCTCCCCTCTCTTTTTTACTTCCTTAAAAATGCTTCTTCCTCCTCTCCCTTTAAAAATAAAGAAAACAAAATAAAACCCAGAGACTAGCTTCAGAGCAGGACCATAACGCTTTGGACATTCTGAAATGGTGAGACCCTAGAGACCTACATCCTGAGAACTCGTGAATTCACCTTTGTGCAAACCTTGAACCAAAGCTTACAGTGCAACAGTTCCACACTCATCAATTAGTCCTTACTCAGCACATCACACTGAAACCATAACCCATCTGTATTATGTTTACATCCAAAGACTGAAACTGGTAAAAGGACGCCAGTAGCATGGGGATTGATTCGGGCTCTCCTCTTCATGAGTCATTCCAGAGGGTGGAATCAGGATTATTTGGAGGTATCAGCAGCTCTGACAGGTTTTGGAGTGACAAGAATTGAGATAAGAGTTAAAAGTTGCCAAATTCATGCTTAAACCTAAGTGACTCTCCAGGGTGGGAGACATGCCCGGAAAGGGGGGAGTATTGAGAGGGTCTCTACACTGGGCTGGTTTGGGTTGGACTGGATAGTCCCTGACCTGTGAGAATATGCTATATCTTGCCAGGTAGATACATGTCACAATGCTAACAAGGTACAGCGTGCTCACTAGTAGGGACCATAATATCTTCAGCTCCTGCTAAGCCCAATCTGGCTGTTGTTTTGGCCTCATGGCAGTCTCGATAGTCTGTATCTCTTCCCCATGCCCTCTCCCAGAGGCTGTGACTCACCACCGGGTCACCCTATGAATAAATGTACATCTCTGCTGCATGAGTTTCCAAGAATGCTTAGTGTGTTGTCCACATTTAGAGATGTCCATCCCAGGAACTTGACATTGAACCAAAGAAACACCACTCGCAGAAAGAAAGATTTTGATTTGGTTTGCCCAAGGCAGATCAGAAAACCATCCTCTAACTCACTACACATTAGACTCACTTGAGGGTCTTGTGAAACACACCCCTCCCTCAAAGAATTAATTGGTCAGAAGTCAGGTTCCAGCAAAGCCACATGATCCTAGTGTGCAGTCAGCCTAGGCCTAAATGTATCCAGCATTATCCAGCTGCTGTCAGGCTTCAGGAGTAAGATAACTAGAATAAAAACAAGTGATTCTCACCCACATCCCAGAGCTGGACAACTCAGTTGTTCAGAAACTGGCTTCACTTCTTATGTCATAATATTGAGAAACTATCTGCCAATCAGCCATCCTGGCCTTGTCTTCTCCTGGACGTGGAAAATGTTTAGAATCTCTTCGTGTTTCAGTGCTACTATCTGGACATGCTTGAGTGAAGATACTCGCTCCTGGCCCTTGGGGCTCTTCATATATTGGAAACTTGGCAAGGCCTCCCTTAGATATATTTCTACAGAGACTGGAAACCTCATTCCTCTTCTTTCGTCCCAGTCATTGCACTCAGAGATCTGTTTGCATCGTTTCTTACAACTACATGTGAATCTAGATGTATCTCCAAAAGTTGACAAAGAAAACCAGGTGGTGGGCCAGGTTTGGCTCACAGGCTGGTTTGCCAAGCCTAGGGTGGTAGCGGTGTCAGAACTTAATAAACACTTACAGGAAGTATTGCTGTTATCATGGCCGTTAAGGGAATGGCAGGTAAGTCGATGCCCCTGACAGAATTCTCCAAGCAGTATATTAGGATTGTCCCTCAGACTCTACACAGCTCTGTGGGGGCACATGTTATCTGCCACACGGAGTCAGCCTGGGGCACTGGTGAAGAGTGACACAGCCTGGATGTGAGTCCCAGTTGCCCCACTGCGTAGTTGTGCCGCCGCCTTCATACCTGAGTTTTCTCACCTGTCAAATGGACTCTTCCATATACTAATTTATTTAGGAATTAGAGGCAAAGTGCTTGGGGCAGTGCCTGGCCATTGGAAGCACGATGATAAGCATTAATGATTGTCACTTCATTAATGCTTCATATATCTGAATTTCAGCAAGGAATTGTGACCATGTTGCACACGGTACTTTTGGATACTGGCTGTCAAACTGGGGACAGGTGATGTGAGAGTTGGGGGATTTTGCGTGTTCAACCAAAGCAATCTGCATTGATTGTCTACGTCAGTGGTTCTCAAAGTGCGATATCCAAACCAGCAGCAGCAGTAGTCCCTGAGAATTCATCAGAAAGGCCCGTTCTAAGGCCCACCCACACCTGCTGAATCGGGAACCCTAAGGTTGGGGCCCAATGATCTAAGTTACAGGAAACAGTCCAGATGATTCTGATGTTTGAAAACTACTGTTCTAGACCAACCTAGAGCTCCTATCACCACAGGCCACAGGATGCTGTCCTTGGTGCTGCCTTGTCCCCACTCTCCTCCAGATCTCAGTTAAAAACAGGGACGAGCTTGCTTCTCAGAATGCTAGATGAAACATGCAAGCGCAGCCTGGAGGAATAGCTACATTATTGGATGCTAGAATGTGGACCTGAAATCATCTCAGCTGGAAGCACCAGCCACAATACACGAGGTTGTTTTTATTTTTAATAGTTCATTTTATTTTTACTTAACACATGTTTCTCTCTCAAGTTTCTTGACATTTTAACTCCCACGGGTTCTGGGAGGTGGTCAACAGTGATACGGATAGCCAGGCACTGGGTTCCCAGTGAGCAGCGCGGCCAAGACTGCAGGGGGTGCAGCCAGTTGACCCCAAGTACAGGAGCAAAGACCTGCCTACTACCTCTTGGTATTTCGTAATTTGATCACCTAGTGAGAAGTTGTGCCACCCAGGAAGGACAACTGAGTCTGAAGTCAGTTATGAAGGAATGTCAGGGAGCCGATGGGGAGGACCAGGGCTCATTCTAATGCTACTGCAATTGTCAGCTATGCCGGTCTCCAACCTTGTCCACTCTTTTGTCTTTTCTGGGCCGTGAGCTCTTCTCTTCACGCAGCAGAGTCCCTGCCAGTTAGGGGCCCTGAGAGCAGCTGGATGGTGATGCGCTCTGCCCCCAGCAGTGGAAACAGGTCTATAATTGGCCCATCATCGGATTGGATTTGGCTCAGAACACCTTCCGGGCGCTCTCACCCCTGACAGATAGCCAGCAGTAAACTTCCTGTAGGCTTCTGCAGGGAGCCCACATAGCTTGGCTGCTGCTGCTGGTGGTGAATGTTCCAGAAGAGCTGACCTTTAGGGTGATGATGTGGGAGCTTCTCGAAGTGCAAGTTCCCCTATTTGCTATGTAGTCTTTCTGAAATGAAGACATTTCCACCTGATTTTCTAATCCAAGATCAAATCTATTGCTGTGTATATTGTATATTTGTATATGGGCACAGTACGATTTTTTTTTTTAATTCAGTAAATAGTGGTGACATTTGAGGTCGGAAGTTTTCTTTGAAATATATCTGTAGATGGCAGTGGACAGATACTCCTGGCTGTCTTTCACTGTCGGTGAAACAGTTTCTCCTGGTTATAAGCAGAGTTCAGTGCTGACCCTGAAGACTTCATTGTGGTCCAACTTTTCTGATTGAAAGGGATCACACCCATTTTCGGTAGATGGATTTAGCCAGGCTTAATTAGTAATTAGTCATAAAATGAACTTTCTCTGAAGAGAGATGACAATACCTTCCACAGCCTTCTACCCAGCCTGAAGTTGGAAGTCACATATAAATGAACTGCAGATTCAATTCCTGTCCTGCCTGTTTCAGAAGAGAAGATGGGCATGGAAGTACTTTGCAATTCTTAAAATCAGCTGCAAGGGCTTGTTAATATTTATCGCTACTCTTAGCCACGAGTGAAATAATACCTCATTTTTGCCATAAAACCCTAAATAAACCTGAATCCCCATTGCCTGGCTCATGACACGCCCTTAAGCGGCCATTTCAGAAAATCTCCAAGAGGCCGTGTTCTTTGACACTGATACTTATTAATGATTGTCTACCCGTTTCATTTTATTGCCAAGTAGACAATTCTTAATTGTCGATGGCAAAAAGAGGGAGAGAAGACTGCTGGAGAGAAACAATAGTTGGAAGTTGGACGTGAATGGAGCCTAAGCCTGGACAAGATGTCATGGAGAACACACCCAGGGCACTTCTGGATGTTTAGAACCACTTGCATCTTGGTTCCGTTTCTGGACCAGGCTCTATAGTACATGATCGGTGTCTGAAAGATGACTCAGAGATGCCGTGCCTCTTTGTGGTCACCAAGCTTTCAAAATGTTCAGTAAATGAAGCCTGCAGTGCACTGTTCACTGTTCCTCACGGCAGGGAGGCGGCAGCTCCCCTCTTCAAAAGCTCCCTAACCCTGTTCCCTTCAGAGAAAACGCAGACACCACAAACTCGATGCATTTCCTAGTAAAAATGGTGAGGGCGGAAATCCCTTGAAGTCTCCCAACAAAATGAAAGTGCTCCGGTGAAAGGCTTGTGATTTTACTGCCGCTAGACCACAGCTCTGGAAACAGGTGCTGCCGCGGGCGTGAAAAATGGAACTGCGATGCCTCCTCCAGGAGAACCGGAACACTTGCAGGTTAGAAATCCACAAGCCGCAGTTCCCAGGATCCAAGGCAGACGCAGGAGGCAAAAGAGTTCCTTGCAGGTGCCTGTTTACCAGAGCCCCAGTGAGCGCCTCTTTGTCACAGACCAAATGGGAGCTTGCTTTGGTGCTCCCTGGGGAAACAGGCAGAGCTACTCAGCAGAGAAGATTTCATGTTAAAACCAACCAACCCCGGCCCTGGGAAGCAAGCGGCAGAGGGCACAGAATGTGGACAGGTGGTGGGGACAGGGATGGGAACAACCACTCTCTGGAGGCTGGTTCATGCCAGGTGCCCCTCGTGAGTCAACTCACTGTCTTTACGGTCCCTTCTCAAGAGTGACATGATCTTTCCTATTTATAGATGTGGCTCAGAGTGGGCAGGACCTTGCCCAAGGTCACAGAAATATTATGTGACATGCTGACGGGAACATGGGTGTGCCCCACCCTCTCCAGCCTGTCCAGTGCCTGGGGCCTTAAATGAAGTTCCTTCTGACAGTAACATGCCATTGATCGCAGACAGTAGCTATGGCTTTGCTGCAGAGTTACTTTCCTCTACATAAATAAGTGCTTCCCCACCTGTCACCATTGGCGTTTCTTGTGCAGGGCTGTCCTGTGCACTGTGGAACGGTTAGCAGCGTCCCTGGCCTCTACCCACTAGAGGCCAGTAGTCCCTAGCCCAACCAAAAACGTCTCCAAACACTGCCCAGTCTTCCACAGAGTGGAAAGCCATATCACAGACCAAGGGAATGTGCCCAAATCACCTTGAAGTGTATGCTCTTCAACCTGCTTTCTGTAGAACATGTTTTCCCATGTCCTCTCTGGAATTTTCCTTTGGCACCTCTGTTCAAAGGTGATGTCTTGTTTCTTCTTCATTCCTGCTGTAGCCACTGTGCACTGCCCACTCTCACCCAGCCAGACTGCGAGTTCCTTGAGGGGCACGGTCTGGAATCAACAACCTCTCAGGCGAATCGTAGTACACAAACCTTCACTTACCAGATGAGTCGATTCCACCCAGTGTTTTCATCTTTCCCCTTCAAATCCAGCTCATCTCCTTAACATGCATCGTGAAGTAAAGTATTCATTCAGCCAAAGTGAATTCCAAGGAGCTCAGTGACAAAATGATTCGGACATGAAGATGAGATCAAATAAATAGATACTGGAACATTCAGAATTTGGGTGAGTTTTCAAGAATTATTTGCTGCCTCTGGAACTAAAGTGCAGCCATGATTCCTAACATTTGTTTCCAAAACTGGGGTCAGGCGACAGGGAGGCAGCGAAATGCAGAGCACCTGTGAAGGCTTCAGCCATGCCTGCTTCTTGTTAGGGCTGGTTTTCCGGGGTGGGAGGAATGCCACTGTCCTTTCTACAGAGGGTATCCAGTGACTTTCAGGCAGTAGGACATTTGCTTTCTGCTGTTTTTCCAGCAGTCACAATGAATTGTTCTGAGCAGCCTTTGTGCTACCTGCCTGGATGAAAGTGACTCCAATCTGTTGACTGCTTAATAGAAATTTCCCTCGTGAGAAGCCAGTTTACCAACCCTGCCTGGGATTAAAGCGGCCACCATCTCGCCATCTGCATAAAGCCCTAAACCAGAGGGGCAGAATGAGCAGCTCACAGGCAGGGAAGGGTGACCAGGGAGTGCAAGTTAAATGCACAAGTCTTGATTCGCTCCGTGTGATTCCTTCTCCTTCTCAAATGCCACAACGTGTGGAGGGAGTTAAAACGAGCAGCATTGTCACGATGCAGCCCGATCTGATTAGACAGCCTGGAATTCACTTCCCCAGTTTTCTGCCTGGGTTGCACACAGCATGAGAGGAAACGAGAGAAAAGGCTTCATGGCTAGAAGACAGCTTTCTCATGATGACAGACGCCTGCCAAGCTCTCGCTCATCCTGGGAGCAAAGACAGACTCTGCAGAGGTCTTGCTTTCCTCTGCTGCAGTTTAGTCAGCACCTGTCAGGTCCAGATCGCTCCTAGGACCGCCACCATTGCTGCTCTCTCCTCCCCTCCCCTCCCTCCTCCTCCTCTTCACACCTTCTCCTTTCGTCCCTTCTCTTCCTGCCTTTCTCTCAGTCCCTCTGTCTCAGTAAAAAACTTGCAGAGCTTGGAGGACTACACCACTAGGACATGTAAAAGTGCAGTGGGTGTCATTGAACAAAGGACCAGCTATGGGTATCACCGATGTTGGTTTGCAGCTCACCTCTGTGATGTACAAGGTGGATGACCTTGGTCAAGTTAGGGAAACTCTCTTCACCTGCTCTCCCCGTAAATGAAATGGGCACCCGAGTATACGCCCCACATAGTCTGCACAGGAGTAAAGGGAATCCTAGGTGTGATGAGCACAGAGCAGTGTTGGGAGAGCATTAGCATAATCCAAGGTCGTGCTAACGATGGCAGTAAAACTGGTGACACTGATGTTGGTGCTGATGACTACTGATGCTGAACATGAATATTAAAAAAAACTTCATGAGCTGCTGAAATAACATACATACTGCTTTCTGATAGACCTGCAATGAAAAAATCACCTACAAAAAACCTTGTTGAAGACCTAGTCCTGTAACTCAGTAATATTCCACATGTACCATACACCATAAAAATATTCAGTGTATCGACTGACAAAAGCATCATACTGAAGAGTGATTTATACCTGTCTCTGATAACTGTAAAGAGATGATAAATGTTGGGCAACTAATTACTATGCTCTTTTTTTACTGTTTTAATTTGTCTAAAATGCAATGCATGGATCACTTGGAAAGGAGACTTTGCAACAAGTTGGTCCTGACATCAGCCCTTCAAGTGGTTACATCTGGGTGGCTCACCCTCAGCACTACTGATACTTGGGGCTGGATAATTCTTTGTTGTGGGGGGCTGTCCTGAGCACTGTG
>RJWH01011587.1:0-11605 GCA_004363575.1 Solenodon paradoxus | reverse complement strand
TCCATGACTTGCAGAATATAGACATGGACAGTCTAGACCAGAGGGGTATCTTTGCTCTAGTCATTCAGAAGCTGGGTTCCTTCACCGTGTGGCTCTGTTACTTCCTAATGCACTGTTTTTACCTGTGTGGTGGAAGCTGGGTCAGCACCAGGTCCAGTTTCCAATTGGCGGAAAGAGGAAGAGAACATGAAGGAAGCTCAACCGAAGTCTGAAAGTCCAATCTAGGAAGAGTTATAAGTCACTGCCCCTTATAGTTCATCAGTGAGAACTTTGTCACTTGTCCACATCTAACTATAAGGGAGTGGTGGAAAGGTAGTTTAGCCAGATATCCTTTATCCAGGAAAGAAGTGAAAATGGATTTTGGTGGGCAACCATCAACATGTGTTATCTGTATCCTTTCCCCCCATTGGAACAGGAGCTCCATGAAAGTAGCCATTTTTGTTGGGCTTATTCATTCTGTATTCCGAGCACCCAGATAGTTCCTGACACATGAAAAGAAACATTTCTTAAATAAATGAAGGAATTGTGATTGTGAAGGCTTTCCTCCTGGGGTTTACAACAGCAAACAGATCTCCCCTAAGACAATCTGACAGTGACTTTTTTTGTGTTTTTTTTTTTCTTACTTTATCCCAAGAGATCTCATTAGAATCCTTCCTTCAGGAAATGAGGTCTACAGTTTCCCTTACTGCGTATCACTAGAGAAGCGTTTGCAAAGTTTACATCTCTGGAATAGAAAAGCAGCTCCACAAAAGGTCTCCTGTACATTGAAAGATGACTTTAGCCATAAGAAGAGCGATGCTCTTCCTGGTTCAGTAGGGGGTCCTAGAACTATGTCCTACAGTGACTGCAGATGGCAGGAGTCGCAGTGTTTGCATCCATAAGAACTGTTGGCTGAAATTTTTAGCTGTTTCTTTTTTCCTAATATGACCATTTTGTGTTCAAAATACAGCCCCCTAACTATGGGAGAAATGAAAAGGATCCACAGACTCTGAAGAGTGGCCAGAGAAAGCCTCTGATGACCCATGAACTTGAGTTCCATTCTGTCACACCCCATCTCTTCCCCGGAAGACAAAACCCACCCTCGGCTCACCCACATCCCCAGACAGAACAAACTCACACAATAGTTTTCTTCCAAATAGTCCAAATACAGCTTTTGAAAACTTACTGAATAACCCAAAACTTGCAAAAACCTTATAGAGCCAGTCGTGTTTTACCAAAAGTTTCCTAGTGCAAACAGATGGCTCTGATGTAAGGGTTGGCTCTGATGGGCTCCAACAGTGAAGAAGAAATAACCATGAAGTTCAGGAACAGGAAAAAAAGTTTCCTTCCTTCAGGAGAAAAAAAAAATCCCAACACCATTTTCAGTTTAAACCCAGCTGCGGTATGTAACACGGAACTGCAGATGTTGTCTCTTAAGAATCTTTATCTAAGGCTTGTATTAACATTCTCAATGGTGGTGTTTAAGCGATGAACGCAAACCCAAAGAATTAAGCTCTGAAGCTTTAATCTGGCTCAAGTCATTTGAAACAAATAGTAGTGAGGTGTTTTTATTTTTGAGGGGATTTTATTTTTGTTTTGCTCTTCATGTTTCAGAATGCAGAGACAAAACTCCAACGCTTCCAAAGTGATTTGTGTGAATACAGCAAAAATTGGGGCCTTGTCCCACCTCCTTTTTAGGGACTATGTCACTAAATCACAATATGTTGATGAGCTCTCGTTCAGAAACCATTTTAGAAGGAGACCGATTGCACATTTGTTTTTGGAAGTTCATCTGATATACTTACCTGTGGTTTCAAAGCCCTTTTTCCAAGTCTTTTGGAGAATGGTAAAGGCTTTAAAACTCTTTTAAAGATCCTGGTATTTGCATCTGTATGCTTCCCTTGTTGAATGTTGTGGGGCACTGAAGGAGAGCATTGCAGAGGAGAGCAGCAATCAATAGAGATTCAAGACAGGGATTTTAAAAGAAATGGGAAACTACAGCACACACAACTGCAGGGCCATGTTTGGTTAATGTGTTTGTTTCCATCCACTTCCACATGATTACCTTTGACCTGTTTTTACATTATACTTGGTTATAGAGTTGAGTGTTTACTATTTTTAATCCATTCTTTCAGGTGTTTAAAAACACCATGCAGTATTCTTGCATGCGAATATGATTTCCTTTGTCTTCTCTTTATGTCTGAATTCCATGAAAGTCTGGCTAACACTTCCCAACTGGGGAAAGCTTAAGGCAAAACCTGCTATGCAGCCCCAGGTGAATCCAAAAGTGTTTACATTGGTTCCTTGTCTAGTTAAAAATTTGTTGAGAGTAATCTGAAGGGAAAAATATCTAGCAGCTTCTATAGAACATGTTATGCTTTTTCCCTAAAAATACAATTAGCATTACTCTTTTTGAGATTCCTTTTCATACTTCAGCTTAGATTTGGGGTGGTAAAGGCTATATGTTAGCCATCACTGGAAAATATAAGTCCCCAATTTCCTCAAGAGCACCTGAAGTTTGAACTATAAAAACAATTTTAAAAAGCACCATCAATCATGGAATGTCCAGAATGAACAACTCTATAAAGACAGTAAGATTAGTGTTTGCCTAGAGCACAGAATCGGTGGTTGTGGTGACTACTGATGGATGCCAAATTTTCTTTGGAGGGGATAAAAATGTCCTAAAATTACATTTTTTCAATGGTTATACAACTATGGCTATATTGAAAAACCTTAGATTGTACCCTTAAAATTGGTAAATTGTATGGTGTGTGAATTATATCTCAATAAAGATATTTAAAAAAAATCATGACCTATGACAGACTTAAAGCAAGTAAAAGACACACACACACACACACACACACACACACACACACACACACCCTTCGTTCCTGCATCTTCCTTACCAACTCTGTCCCCTGCCTCACAGTACATATGTAAGCATGCATTAAAAAGCAGGACATAGTTAGGCATGCATTAGAATGACCTGAAGAAAGAACGGGTTCTCTTCAGTAAGAGAGACTCAAAATTGAAAAAAAAAGTGGATTATTGTTTCCATTTGTGAGAAAGTTATTGCTTTCCTGGGTCACCATAATACATTTCTTAAACACTGAAAGCAAAAGTCTGTGACTACTCTCAGAAACACAAGTGATGAACAAAGTCTCAGTCTATACATTCTTGTTGATACCTCTGATTGAACAGTATGTTGTGTAACTTTAGGGATGAACAATAAAGGATTTTAAAATGTTAGAAATATGTTTTCAAGTTTTATGAAAGAAGCTATCATGTGAGTAAGGAAAGAATTCTACAGAGACTTCAGAGAACTTCCAGGGTATGAAATGAAGAAGGTCAAGAAGGAAGGGAGTGTTAATATTTGGTCTTTTTGAAACTGATTAGAGTTGAAGGAAGGTAAGATGGTCACATTGCCCTCCTTCCCCTTCTATGCCCTTGTTGGGATCTAATTCCAGAAATGAGGAAGGTAGTTAGCCTTTGGGAGACAGGAAGGTTTATAGAAGGGGAGGTATTTAGGATTGTGTGTGTGTGTGTGTGTGTATACATGTCAATTCTGCATTTACCAATTTCATCAGAGCCTGCTTCAGAGAGAGAATGAAAATCATCAACCACTCAAAGTATTTGAAGGCAAGATAATTTTTAAAAAAATGATTTTCTTTCTTTTTAAAGGTGATTTCTAGTGTTAAACATGTTTAAGAAATGATAATACTTCTGTGATTTTATTTTTACAAGAGTCCTATCATTCTGAGATAAATATTGGTATATTTATGGATGAAACAATATTATATTAGGGATTTGCTTTTTAAAAAAGTAGGTGAAGTGGAAATTAGTCAGTGTAGAAGATGAAATCAGATTGGCCAGGAGTCATGAATTGTTGAATCGAGTGCAGAGAGTGAAGGGGTCCATTATGTTATCCAGTCTCCTTTTATAAGTGGTTGACATTGTCCACAATAAAAATTGAATCACGTTAGGAGAACAGATTTTCATAAACATTCAGAACAAAAGTTAGAGCCCATGGTCAAAGATGCTAAAAATAGTATTCTAACATTATAATAAGAGAACCGTCGCCAAGCGTGAATGGAAATGCGACTCTACAATCAAGTTCAAGTGGATAACGGTGTTACTGCAGTGTCTACCTCTGTCACCCATTTCAGAAGAAAGTTGACCCAAAGAGGAAGTGGCCCCACTGAGAGCTGAGCAGGGCGGTTCAGAGCACTGGCCAGTCTCTTGGACTATACGTGCTGCCAATCTGGCAGGAGTTCCCCAGCTGAGAGCAGGAAGGAGAGAGTTGAAAAAAGAATAGAACAACAACCTTTTTGTTAGGCTGGAAATTATTTTGGGTTCATCTTGTTGTAGTGGTGGTGGTGATTGTCTTCTTAGGACAAGAATTAACATGAAATTCTTACCAACTTCAGCACCAATTAATGTCCTCTCATAAAATTGTTTTATTCTTTAACTTCACAATTATGCAGTTTGCTCTTTGGGCGGTATGACACACAGTAGAATTTCAGCTTGATTAGCAGGGTGCTGATCGGGGCCTTCTTTAACTGGAATGTGGCTCCGTTCTGTATTCAGGAGAAATGTTGACTACAAATCGGTAAGAGTAAAGGAGGATTTGATATTTTTCTCAAAGAAATGTTGCACATTTTTACATCTAATTTGCATCCATAGTTAGTGTTATAACTATACTCCAGATCAGAGCTCTGTTTCTGTAAAGAGTCAGACAGTAAATACTTTAGGCTCTATAGGCCCAACAGCCTTAGCGCAGTTTTCTACTGCAGCAGTCATGAACAATATGTGAACAAATGAGTGTGACAGCATTCCGGTAAACTGTATTTAGAGAAACAGGTGACAGGCCATATTTGGCCTGCAGACCATAATGTGCTGATCCCTAGTATTAAACTGATTAGTAAAAGACTTGTATTTGTTTCCTATTGCTTTGTTAATCAAGTTACCACAAACTTAGTGACGTAAACACAAATTCAGTACCTTAGAGCTCTGGAGGTCAGAAGTCTGAAATGGGTCTCACTGAGCTAAAATCAAGGTGTTGTGTTCCTTCAGGAGGCCCTAGGGGAGAATTCTTTCCCTTTGCCTTTTCCAGCTTCTGCAGGCTTCAGCGTTCTCTGGCTCATGGGCCCTTCCCCCATCTTCAAAGCTAGCAGTGGTCTTGATTTGTATCACTCTAACCCCCTCCTCTGACTCTTTCCCTTCTACATTTAAGGATCCCCGTGATTACATATGACACACCTGGATAATGCAGGATAACCTCCCCGTTTTAAGGCCAACTGATTAGCAACCTTAATTCCATTTTACTCTTAATTCTCCTCTCTCATGAAACAACGTAGTCACAGGTTCTGGGAATTAGAGCATGGGCATCTTTGGCAGGCGACTATTCTGTCTACCCCAGGGCCTCATAGGAAATATGCCATTCGCTAATTACACTCAGCTGGGTTTTTGCTCATTCTTGTCAGTTGCTTCATGTTATTGACAAAGGAAATGATGCAGCAGCAGCAAAGGAATAACACTTGTGGTTTTAAAGCAGGAAATGAGTTCACTGTGATACGGAAAACTGTGTCTATCTGTGTACATCAGAGCATACTGGAGAACAAGCATGGGACACAACTGAGACCATGAGGGTACAGTGATCCACATTCCTGCTCCAGGGCTTCCAGAACCTTGAATTAATTACTTGCCTTCTTTTTAGCATCAGTTTCCTTGTGTATCAAATGGGAATACGAATACTGATCTTACAGGGTATTGGACCTGTTAAATGGGACACAACTAGCAGAATGCCTAGCCTATTATTAGCAATCTGTAGAGCTGTGGGATTCTCCTTAGAGTCAAATCATGTCCCTTTAAACACAATAGTCTCATGGAGGAAGCAAGTGTGCTGTAGTCTAATAGCTCTTCAAGGTAAGTTTTGGTTTTATTCCCACTATAGTATTATAATTGATTCTTAATTATGAAGTCTAAAGCAACATTTAGGAGGTCTTAAAATAGCACTATGTATAAGCACCTAGTTCATAAAAACCTTCTGAGGGTGATAGTACCTCAAAATATTTACCCTCAAATTACTCTGGCAGACCACTCAGTGGGGAATCTGGTAAAGGCTTGCCAAGTGCGGCCCTCATCATATGTTAAAAATAGATGGCAGAAACTCATTCGATAAATGCAACAGCTTATTTTTAAGGAAAGGTGCGTGTAGGAATGAAGGCGAGTAAACAGGCAGGGAAAGAAAGAAGGAAGAAGCACTTTATTTTGATTCAGTTGTTCACATACACTGTTTCCTCCAGCCCTGGGTCTTGAACCCAGGACCTTGGGATGTATGTGGGACAGCTCCCAAGGTGTACTAGGTCACCAGGGTGCACCTGCAACAGCTTTTATAGTCTCAAGAAATGGAAATAAATTGCTTTAGCCAGAATATGGGATGAAGCTTATTCAAATATAAAAGCAGTATTATTTTTCTCTTTTTGCGAGTCGATCATTATAGATGCTTTCCATAAGCAAAGTTTCAACTATTTGGTGAATCCTACATGTCCTCTACCAGTAAGATATTCTTAAAAATATTCTTGACAACTCTTAATTATTTATTTGTGTTTTAGCATTTTATAGAACCTGAATAAAAGGCAAAATTAATTGCCCAAGGCCATCAAAGAAAAAATAATGGCAAACCAGAGAAAGGAATCCTAAATCCCATTTCTGCTGCAACCACTAACATGATCATTTGTAATATTAAATGAAAACAAATCACTCCCTCATAGAGAACTTCCATAATCTCAAGAAAAACGTTGACATCTGAGTCATTTTTCTGTGAATATAAAAATCCGAAGCCCTCCAGATGCACACCTATTTTGTTTTTATCCAGAAGAGCATCTGGATTGAAGAGAGCTTTCTCAAATGCATGCTAATTTCAATATTCACAGGGTTTCATGGCAGTTCATATAGAATGGAATTCTGTTCTTAGAAGAAAATGATTCCAACTACTAATAGTTTTCTCCTTTCCCATCCCAAGAGTTTCCCATGTTTTTTTGAATTCCCCACTTCAGAGTAAATCCTTAAAGTGAAGCTGACTCATCTACCCCATGATTAACTGTAACTTCTTTTCCTTTCTTCCTTCAGATCCTTTCCACAATGAATGTTTCCTGTGACAGATAGCCAAAATTTCTCAGCCAATCAAACTACATGAAGGAGTACCACTCTCTTAGTAAGTGAAAGTCTCTGAATGCAGCCTCAAGATCTCCACTGAACTTGGAGATAGAGTCTCATCAGATCTTTTGATTCTAAATATAATAGCAAGAACATTAGGAAAGGAGACACATGAATAAAGTAGTTATTTACTTCATCTAACTGTTTACATTTGCATCAATGGATTTGATGATTTGCATATCAAAATATATTCAAAAATATAATTCAAAGTTTTCTTATGTCCAAGGAATTATGAAATTTGATCAAATCCCAAAATTCATGCCCTTGGAAGAATTGGCCATTGACATAAAAGAAGTCCTTTTGATATTGTAAATATTAAAAATGTCATTCCTTTTTTCATATTTATCACTATTGTTTTAAAATAACATCTTATTCTTGTTTCTTTTGGCTCACACATGTGTTTAGGAATAGTCAATTCTGTAAAAATTCTCCAGAAACCTGTTTTGTAATGATAATACAATGGTAATAAGATAATACAAGATAATACAATTGGTAATAAGAACATAATATGAGCCCTAAACACTTCTGATGGGCACCTGAAAAGATGTTCTTTATTGCTTATCGTTGGGGAAATGCAAACCAAAACCACAATGAGATTTTACCTTATAACTAATCAAAAAAACAATGTTTTGTCAAGACTGTGGAGAAAAGAGAACCCTTGTGCCCTGTATGGAGGTTCCTCAAAAAATTAAAAATAGATCTACCATATGATACAGCAATTCCACTTCTGGGTATTTATTCAGAGAATATAATAACATTTTTTCCATAAGATTTATGTACCCCTATATGTTCATTGCAGCATGATTTAAAATAGTCAAGATATGGAAACAATTAAATGCCTGTCTATAGATGAGTAGATAAGCAATATGTAATATATATATATGTATATATCTATATATGTATATATATACATACACACAATGAAACACTACTTAGATATGAAAAAATGAAATCTTGGCATTTGCAACAACATTGATAGACCTTGATGGAATGATGCTGAGATAAGTCAGAAGGAGAAAGACAAATACCATCTGATTTTGCTGGTGTGAAATACAAAAACACAAAGCAAATAAGCAAACAATTCAAAAACAAGCCCTTAGACTCTGACAACAAAATAGAGGGGGAAGGAGTGTGGGGGAGTGAAGAGTGGGTTGACTGGATGGTGGTGGATGGTAGCTAGACATTTGGTGTGGTAGGCATGATCTAACATATACAGTGGGCAAACCGCCAATTTCTACACCTGAAATTTATTGTAAACCAATGTTACCTCCCCTCTCCCCCCAGAAAAAGTTCTAGCTAATATATTATAGGGATTCTTTGGTATTTAATTATTTTTTTTCTGGAATCTGAAGTTGAATTTTGTGATATTTCTTTCCTTCAGATCCAAATGTTGAGAATGTTACCTCAAACTTTACCAGAAACAAAGAAGCACTTCATGATGATAGCCCACATTTGATTAGTTGTTTGTTTGTTTCCAAAAGAACAATTTCTACTCCAGTAGACCTTTATTTCCATGGCTTATAGCTGGAGCAGTGATTTTCAATCTTGGTTCCCAATAGAATCATTTGGGAGCTTTTATGGTTCACAGAGCCCATGTAGGAAACAAACGAATCAGAATCTCTGGAGCTGGGACTCCCAGCATCAGTATTTTTAAAGCTCCCCAAGTGATTTAAATCTGTGGTCAAGGTTGAGAACCACTAAGCTAGAGTGACCATGGTATTTTATTGTTCAATGCAAGTCTCATAAAAGTGAAATCTCAATTACTTTTTACCCTAGGACCACAGAGTAAGCCAGTTAAGTTTTCAGGCCAGTGGGATGCATGGTGACTCTTGTTTTTTCTGTCAGCTGATGTCACTATGTCCCTTACAATTTACAAAGGAATGAAAGCTCCTTACTCCTTGGGAAATCTAAAGGTTTTTGGAATTCCGTGAGAATTCTTTTACTTTCCTCTCATTCTCGTTTTTAAAATTGAATTGTATTCTCTGCTCAACCTCTTGGAGCTTTTCTCTCACCTCTACCCTTAGAATGGCCCAAGCAGAAGATACATATCCTTCTCCTGGTTTTTAACCCCCACTCCCTAAAATGAATCTTCTGAGGTTTCTGAGTGTGGCTAAATGTAGCGAACAAAGAGCATTTAACATTTAATATTAGATTTTCTTTTTCCTGAGAAGTTTCTCAGCCATTTCTACTGCGTAGGGCTCTTGTCCTGATCATATTTGCCTTTTCTGTTTCTGTGTTCTCACTGCATTCCTGAATTATTGTTCCCTTCTTAAGTAGGTCAATTTACCATATCTTCGGTGTTGCCTTCCAACCTGTGACTTCAGGGCTTCCCTGTCCACACAAATCAGCTTATCAAAGGCCTTTCTGAAACAAAGATAGTTCCTCTTTTTAGAGAAATTCAAGTACCACCTGGAAAACATATTTTTCTTCACCCACTGCCCATAGACTTAGAGGTCCTTTATGTCAAAATCTGCTAGGAACTCACTAGACAAGCTAAAATCAAAATGACTGATAATACTAAACGTTGGCTAGGCTGTAGAGTAATGGTAAATTTTATAAACTGCTAGTAGGCACCTAGGATGATAAAACCACTTGGGAAAATTGACAGTTTTAGTAAAGTTAATACATGTCTCTCTTGTGACTTGGCAATTCCACCACTAGTTATTTACTCAAGAGAAATAAAAACATATGTTCCCAGTAAGATTTGTACAAGAATGATCATAGTAGCCTAATCAGAAAAAAACTGGAACTGGAAACAATCATATGTTCATCAACAGGAAAATGAATGAACAAATTAAGGTACATGTATACAATGAAATAGTGCTCAGCATTTATAACATGGATGAATCTTATAGACATTATGCTGACTAAAACAAAAAAATGGACACAAGAGAGCATATTATACAATTTTATTTCTATAAAGTCCAAGAATAGACAGAAATAATCTCCGGTGTTAGATATAAGATGGTGAGGTAATTATGAGAACTTTTGTATATCTTGTACAAGTAAATACAATAGAAAAAACTCATCTGACTACATACTTTGAAACTATGCGTTTATTATATATAAATTACATCTCAATGTTTATATTCATAAAGAAGAACTACCCAAAAACATAGCCTGCTGGGACACATTTGGACCTTAAGGTGAAGTCCTTCAGACTCCTAGGAGAATGGGTGGGATATTTGAGTCCTGCTGTATATCAGACTCTGTGTGAATAATTTAACAGATAATAATCAGACTTCTCCCTGAAATGCTAGGTAATCCCAGGAACCGAATGCAATTCTGTGACATTTCTTATCAGACCCTTTCAAGAGCAAGTATTTCAAGCATTTTATGAACATGGACCTTTTAAGGAATTTTCATTTCTAGGTGGACTAATAGCTTTCCCAATAGTTGATCTTGAAAATGATGGTAAGATCCATCCAATTTATTACTACACTAAAGGAAGTATTTCTATGTCAATGCCTGATGAATTTTATTTGTCCCAACCAGATTGTATTTGTAAATTACAGGGCTTAAATTGAGATTGAAACACTAAATTTACATATGACAATGATAAGTGTTCCACCAACTTGAAGGCACACCAAACAAAATAATAAATTTTCCTTTGAACCACGCAAATCTTTTAATAGAATTTTATTTCAAGAATATAACAATCCAAGAAAATTCCAGATGTTCATTGTATAAAGCCAAAAGGAAGAATAGAACAAGAATAATCTATAAAACAGAAGTTGCTATTAGGGAGAGAGGAGAAACGAAGTATTCAGGCAAAGAAAAACAGAGTAAAGTTTTCTTAAGAGATAAATAGAAGACGAAAGGCTCTTGGTAAGTGGAGTCTATTATCACTGTATTTGTTGACTAAGTACCTAGATACAAGCCTTGGTACTTTGATCTAGTGTAAAAAGATATCCTTGATTCAAGGAATTTACTCTTTACTGTCATTCCACATTTATATGACATCTTTTGGAAATAAATTTAAAACTCATTACTCTCAACTGCCAATACTTTTATCCATAAAAGAAAGTCTAAACTTTAAGCCTGATATTTGAAATTTTTTATACTCTTTATAGATCTAAAGTTATCGAAACTTTATCTACTACTGCTTTTCTACACTTACCCTTTGGGCCAGCCAGCCCCATCTACTTGATGATTCTGGAGTGACTTACCAATTCTCATCTCCCAAATTCGTTCATGCTATTATTCTTGGTAGAGTGTTACAGTGGAAAGAACATGAATTTAGTCAATTCTTACTTTCCATTTGGTCGTTAATTAACCTCGGGAGTTTGCGGAAATCACGTAATCTACCTTACCATTGACTTTTTAAAGCCTAAAATGAAAGTATTAGTCCCTACCTCTATTTTGCTATTTTAGTACTCTATTTTGAGTATTAAATGAGATGGCTGAT
>RJWH01011586.1:0-11607 GCA_004363575.1 Solenodon paradoxus | reverse complement strand
TGCAGCAGCAGCAGGAGTCGCTCCGGGGCAGCAGCGGCAGCAGCAGCAGCAGCAGAGGCAGCAGCGGGCGGCGTTGAGCCCCCGCCGCCGCCGCCGCCACTACTGAGGAGGAAGCCGGCCCAACTGCCGCCAGGTCCCGAACCCAGCGCCCTGGTCCCCGCGCCTCGGTCCCGGCGCCCGCCTCCGCCAACTTTCACGCTGCCTCGGCGGCCCGGCCCGTCTCGACGCCAATGGGTGAGTGGGGAGCCGCTGGCGTCCCGGCGCCCGGATGCCCACCTTTGGCGGAGGGCAGTACGTCTGTCCCAGGACCACGGAGCAGGGGAAGGCGCCCGCGGGGCAGGGCCCGGGCGGATGACACCGCGGTGGGCGCCCTTGCTGCCTTGCACACCTCCACTCACTCCCACCCGCGTCTCTGCTGAGCCCGCGCTGCGCCGGCACGAATCCCGCGGTGGCCGGGCTGAGGGATGCAGGGGGTGTGGTTGGCTTTTAGGGTTGGCAGGGAGAGTTTTGTCTTGTCCATTTTCTGCCCCAGCGCGCCCTCCCCTGTGCTGTGAACGCGGATACCGAGAGCTGGTGGGCTTCGGCCCTACTGGGGGGCTCGCCGCGCCTGCCTGGTCCTGCAGCCGGGGAAGCGGGCATCTTGGGTCTCCGGGCTATGGGGTGTGTTTTTGCTGGGGCCTGACGTGGTGGGAGGGGGGGGATGCGGGAAACGCCCCACTGCCCAGTCCCCAGGTCCTGAGCTCCCGATGCGCATCCCTTGGTGCCCCTCTTTCAGCCGGCCTGACCCCCCTCTCTGGCTGCTTTCCTCTAGCCTGGCTAGCTCTCCAATCCATGATGCTCAAAGGCCACTTACCACATCCTCTAAGTCCGCAGGGTCAGGGAACTGGAAACGGTGATCCAGTCCTTGACTTGCTGACCAAACAGCAGTTCTAAGCAGGCAACTAACCATTAGGGCCCCTGGGTCCCATCCGGTGTAGACCCTGGAGAATTGGAACCACCTTGCTGCCCAGGGGACCCAGCACTCTGCTGGGCAAAGGACTTATGATTACTTGGGCTATTAAACGTCTGGTTCACCCAGGTAACATCTTTTGCTGCTGCCGGTCTCTGTTTTTCATGCCTTTGGCAGGATATTTTTGGGTATTTCTAGGCCAAGCATAGGACGGCTGTAGATTATAATAGAACATAATTAAATGAGACCTTTCTGTATTCTGGGAATAGGATTCCGGTAGGCTTCTCCGTGATGGGCGAGCAGTCAAAAAAAAGGGAGCTCAGGAAAAGGGGAGATTTAACTCAATCCGTTGTTGACAGGCAAAGTTTAAATCCTGCTTGTGGTCATTGACAAACGATGTCCCTTTTCTAAAGTGGTGGCGATCTGATGGTCTCTCAGCTTAAATGACACTTTTTTTCTCAGTGCCGTTTTTGATTCCCACGCTGCCATCCGCGCCCCCACCCCTTCCAAATTAGCTCCTTCTTGTTACCCTTTCTCCCTTTCCACCCTTTCTTTGTTTAATAGCAGTATTATATATTTGAATTTATTTAATATTTCTGTCCCCTACGGTCATCTCCATGACAGTACTGTGTTGCACCATTTTCCTCAGCACTGTTTTCTTTGGTGCCTGGCATGCAGCAGGCCGAAAAAAATATTTACTGAATGAGTGAATGAAAGAAGGAATGAATGAGTATGAAATCCTCCTTCTCTGAGGAAGACTTAGCTTACACTATTGTTTTGCTTTGGCACCTGGTGAGATGATTTAGTTTATTAGTTTAGACATCACCAATCGCTTGAGAACTAGCTTTATTTTTTCTGAGATGACCAAATATGGTATTTTGATCACCTTTGGGTGGGTCTCCAGGAGGGTTACCCATAAAAAGACATTAGATTCAAATGTCTTCTCCTGTGGTTGGAGTTTGCTCTCTCTCAGTGGAAAGGCAAGGGAGTCCTGTTTAAGAAGAATCAGGCCTGTTTATCATTCAAGTCTGAACTATTTTCATTATCCAAAACCTCCCAAGAAAATTAGAGAGTGCCTCTGCAGTTGCTCGTCCTTTCAAGATTAATTTTTTTTACTGTAATCATAACAAAAGGCGTGTGGGGGGAGTAAAGTGATTATCATTTATTTGAGGTATTAATACAAAAAGAAGATTAAAATGAACTGTCATTTAATTTATTAAAATGTTTATAGTAAGATTTCAGATGTATACAGTAGTTTGTGGCTAAAGATCACCTGCTGTTTTCTAAAATGTCTTCAGCAGTTTACTTGTCATGGAGGACAGATATTTAACAATTTATTCTGTATGTTTTCTGACGGAACCTCCTAACAGTGCTATTTCTAAAGCAGGTGTGTGTGTGCACTCAGGCACACCCGCCCTTCTTCCACCCTCCACATCTTTGGTTCTCAGAAGATTTGTCCAGTTTATCATTTTGATACATTTGCCTTCTTACCTGACCTCATAATGATTTTTCTATTGATGGATAACACAATAAAACTGTATTCCATACAGGTATTTCTCATTGTGCGCTTTGGAGATATTGCACTTTTTACAAATTGAAGGATTGTGGTCACCCTATGTCGAGCGAGTCTCTTAGTGCCAGTTTCCAACAACATGTGCTGACTTCATTCTTCATTTTTTAGTAATGAAATGAAAGGTATTTTTTAAAAGGAAAGGTACAGGCAGGAAGAATGGTGAGTAGGCAGGCAGGGAGAGAGAGGAGGAGGAAGAGGCATTTCATTTATTTAGTTATTCATCTTGGTTATTTCTCCCGGTCATGGGTCTTGAATCTGGGTCCTTGGGATGTATGTGGACTATGCTCAAGTGGAGGCGGACCCAACTGTTACTCCAAATAGTGTGTGTTGAAATGGGGTATTCTTTGAGTAAGGTATGTACATTTTTTAGACTTTATGCTATTGCACACTTTACAGTGTGATGTCAACTTTCATATGCTCTGGGGAAACCAGAAATTTGTGTGACTCGCTTTTTTATGATATTAGCTTTACTGAGGTGGTCTGGAACTTGTAGTGTTTCTGAGATATGCCTGCTGTTTTTGATATGAAAAGTAACTGAAAAGCATGAAGGCTCTAAGCCTGAAATGAAGCCAGGTAGTTGTGGTGACCTCTTACAAAAGCCCACTCAGAATGTGCCCCTAGAACTTGCAGGGAAATGCCCACAGTGCCAGATCTAGCGACAGTCTCCTGTAATATGACCGCACGCATAGTACCGCCCAAATCTGTGAGTAGTGATGGATTTGCAAGTCCTGCAAAAACGATTTCCATTGAAAGAGTTCCAGAGTAGCAACAAAGTTTGGACTGTTTTTAACTAGGTATATTATATTGGTGGGAGACTGCTTAATGTTAAATTAAAGCTAAAGTGAATGTAAGGTGCTGGCCTCCACAGTCTTGACTTAGAAGTGGAAGACAGGCCTCCATCTTTATCGTGCATGTCCTTTATTCTGTTTTATCCGTCACATCATGAGCCAAATCTTGCTAGCAGGCCGGGTGCACAGACTTAGGTTGTTTCTTCCCTGACCACGTCACTTCTTTGTGCTTTCCGGAGGCACTGCTCCCTCATGCATTTGGGGTGCTCATGTGCGCTGCACACAGTGGTCACTCAGTGGTCCACCCTTGCAATGCTGGCTTCCTGTGTGGCGCCAGTTCCTGCTAGGAACAGGTGCACAGGACGTGGACCGCAGCTTGGGCTTCTCAGTCTGGTGGAAGAAGCAGACTTGACTGCAGTGCTTGAGACACTGTGGAATTACCATGAGACCACGAAGGGGACTCTCGCTTAGGCTGCAGAGGGGTGAGGATGGTGTCTTTGAGGAGATTGTGTTGGAGCTGGAAGCTAGTGGGAGCTGTCACCTGCTGGAACTCCACACCCCTTGGAGCACACTTGGGACAGAACAAGCCGGTTCTCTTCTCTTGGCAGTGGGGACGCATGGGGCTTCACAGCAGGAGGGCGTCAGAAAGGATTGGTCCTTTGTCAGGTGCTTTGGGCTCGCCAAGGAAGCCAGACCTCGCTCGCAGGGGTAATACTATGACTGTCTCTGTGAATCTTATCGTGGATGGAAAACCGGATTAAAGTCCACTGATGAGGCAGCCGTCACTGATATTAGCCGGGCTTAGGAGATGCTTGGTGACTTTCGTGGTTTGGACACGGGTTGCTTCATACTTTCTTGGTGCTCAGACATGATTATGGGTTGGTCTTGTGTTTGTTTTGTCCCGCTCTGATCGCAGTGTTTGATGTCGGTGTTCTAAGGGTTTATTTATATTCAACAGGAGAGCCTGGGGCCAGCTGTGAGAGCCTGACCAGGTGGCTGGAGCTGCTTTTCCGTCTCCAACTTAACAAAGTGAAGAGTAGGGCCAGGGAGTAGGAGTGGTGCGGAGGGAGAACGGCTTTCTAGGTGTAGTCTGTGGATTCTTCTTTAGTCGTTGTCGCTCTAGACTGGGGACTGTTGGTCAATATTAAGCAGAATGGACAACTGAAATGCTAAACCGGGGGATGAGATAGAGTCATGGAACCAGCTGCTGAGAAATGAGAAGTCAGGACTACTCCTAATGGGAAAAATAGAGAGCAGACAAATAGTAGAATCCTTTCAATGTGAGAGTCTCTAGTACAGTGGTTCTCAGAGTGTGGTCCCCCCTCCCCACCCAGCCTGGGGTCCCAGCAGGGATACAAGTTCTCTAACTCAAACTCTGAATCAGGAACTCTAGGGGTGGATCTTAGCCTCTGTTTTAATGAGCCCTCCAAATGGTTCTGAGCCAAGGTCAAAGTCAAGTATAGAACCTCATTGCCTCGTTGATGAGAAAGCTGAGTTCCAACATGTCTGGGATACTGAGGAATATGTGGGCACTTTGGTCTTAAAGTCAGATGCTGTTACAAGTGACACATGACCTTAGAGAAGGAGAAAGTATACTCCTAGTTTAGAACAAACCTCTCATGGAGTTACCTAAACAGTAGTGCCGATGCTTCCAGTAATCTAGTCTAAGCCAGATCTCCAGCCCCAAGCATTCAGGACAGCAACTGGCTGGTCTCATTGACAGTCCTTGAAATTTTGCCAGAGTATCACACAGGTCTTTCCCATCAGCCTTTTCTCCACTTTGTCCTCTTTAGAAGGACATTAAACTCTATTGTCAGCATTATTAGGGTCTTTTTATTTCCTCATGGCTTTCTATACCTAACACTGTATTCGTTTCACATTGCTGCTGTGATAAATCACCCCAAAGTTGGTGCTGAAAAACACAAGTTTATTGTCCTAAATTTCTGGAGATCAGGCACCCAGCACAGGGCTAAGATTGCTGGCAGGGCTTCTACTCTTTATAACGCTCTTCTACCTTTCAAGCCAGTAGTGGCCAGTCACGTCTCTCATATCAAGTCACTCTGATACTAGTAGACTCTTCTGCCTTTTTCTTCCAAGTTTAAGAACCTCTGTGATTATAGTGGGCCCACCTAGATAATTCAGGAAGATATCCCCATCTCAAGGTTATCTATTAGCAACCTTCTTTCCCCTTTGCCATGTAGCCTGACCTGGGGATTGGGAGCTGGGTGTCTTGTGCAGCCATTATTCTGCCTACCATACTTCCCTTATAGAGAACTAAGACATATAGATGCATACAATATACATACATTTCATAGGCATTCTGCTGTTTACCTTACCTCTTCTTCCTTCCCCTCCCCAACCCTTCCAACATATGGTCAAGCCCTAGGTGTTTCTGGAGTTGACCCCATGCAGTCTACCCTTCTGCAAATGCTTTGGATCCTGAATACCTTAGGGAACTCTTCCTGAAGTTTGGTATCCACCCCACGCCTCTTTTGCTTCCATTCTCATTAAGACCCTTGAGCCTTTGCCCATACAGTTCTTTTGATGGGGAATGGATTTCACTTCTTTGCCTTATAGTCTCCTTGCATTCCTCTTGCTGCTGTAACAAATCATGACAAATCTAGTGGCTGAAAACAGCATGCATTTGTAATCCTACAGTTCTGAGGGTCAGAGATTCAAAGTGGATTTTACTAGGTCAATATCGAGTTGCATTCCTCCTGGAGGTTTTAGGGGAGTATCCATTCCCTTGCCTTTTCTGGCCTCTACAACTGCCTGCGTTCCTTGGCTCGTGGCCGCATCAGTCTAACCTCTGCTTCGGCCCTAACATCTGCTTCTCTATTACTCAGACGTTCCTTCTTTTCTTTTATAGGACTATTGTGCCCACCTGGAAAATCCAGAGCACCCTTCCCCCATCTCCTGACCCTTAAGTCAATCACATGTACAAGGTCTCTTTTGGTTTGGAAAGTCACATGTTCGCACCTTCTGGGGGGTTAGGACATGGACATCTTTAGGGTGGGTGTTATTCAGCCTGCAAACATCCCCTGTTCATCTTTCGAGGCCTTCTCAAAAGTTGCTATAGAACACTCGACCTTGTATTAAATCTCTTTATCTCTGACTGAGTCTCCCTGACTCCACTGCCCTGGGTCATTGTCTAGGGTCCAGCAAGTACTACATGTTAATGAATGAGTGACTCTTTCACTCAGGTGTATTACTACTCTATGAGGCTATGGTTGCTTCATGATGTGTGTGCAATTCTGTAAAGTCCCCTGGACAGAGCATGCTGATGAGGTTTGTTTGCTGACAGTTCACGGTGGCCCACACTGCAGTGGATGTGAAAAGTAATGCCATAAGTGACACAGGCCTCCAGCAAGAACTCCACATTTCAAGATAGAGAATTCTCTGAGGCCTTGGTTTTCAGCCGAGGGTGCTGCTCCCCCACCCCTTCCCAGGAACGTTTGGTAAGGTCTGGAGACACGCGTTATCATACCTGGGGCAGGGGGTTGGCTTCTGATGGGCAGAGGCAGGGGACACCACTACACGTCCTACAGTGCACAGGACAGCCCCCACATACTTATCTGGCCCCGGATGTCGGGGAAGCCTGTTCCAAGTGCTACACAGATGGTTGAAATATCGTTTTCTTCTTTCATCCTCAGCTGCTCTGGAACATAAGGTTTTTCTCTGTAGCCACAGTCTTTGTTTTATGAATGAAGCAAGAAGTTGCTGGAGACTCTGGCACGCTCTTTCACCACCTTGCTCTTGGAGTAGAAAGTGCCATAACACGACTGTTGCCACTCTCATCCACATACCTGGGTTGCAAAACCATTTGTATTTATTTCTTCCATGCTTGGTCCCCCTCCTATTTCGCCTTCCTGGTGGGATGCGCTTGGATGACGGGGGTGGGGTGGGGCAGGTTCTTCTGCCACTTACAAATGGGTCCCTGGAACTGAAGAGCTGGAAGGGTCCTTGGCAGCTGTGGCCCACACCATCAGGTGATAAAATGAGACTCAGAGAGGCTAAGTGACATGATTCCCTTCCTGCAGAACCTAATTCCCTTTCACACTGAAAGAACTAGCAGTGATACTGATGCTCTGTGACGGTCAGGGGGCTGCTCTACCCACTGTGACGCTTTCAACAGGCTGTTTCCCTGGGAATTTGTTTTAGAAATCACTTTATCGAGATGTAATTCACATCTCATACAATTCATCTAAAAATGTACAGTTCAATGTTTTTTGATCTGTTCGTTGGTTTGTTTTTTTTTTCCCAAAGGAACGGCGCAGGCAAAATGAAAACAAGCAGAGGTAGGCAGGCAGGCAGGGAGAGAGGAGCATTTCATTTATTTTATTTAGTTATTCATCTTGATTGTTCCCACCCCCACCCCCCAGGTTGTGAACCTGGGTCCTTGGGATGTATGCGCACTGCATCCGGTGGACTTAACTGTTAAGCCAGCAGGGCGCGCCACATTTTTTAATTATGAAAACAAAGCTGCTATTTCGGCCATGTTTGAGTGCACTGTTCAGTAGCATTAGGTGCCTTTGCAGTGTCAAACAACCAGCACTGATAATATTGATTTTGAAAACTGGTACGTTTCTAGCATGAAAATTAGAATCCGCGTTCCCCTGGGGTTTCCTGGACCATCCATCCTTTTTGGAGAACCATTGGTGGGAGCTCTGCGATCACAGTTAAGATTTTAAAGGAATATAGGAGATGGGAAAGTCAAGGTTTGTTGTTTTTTAAAAAATGCTTTTTTTTTTTTTTTTTTTTTTTAAAGGAAAGATGTAGGTAGGAATGAAGGTGAGCAGGCAGGCAGGAAAGGAGAGAGAGGAGGAAGAAGCATTTTATTTTATTTCCATTCAGTTGTTCACACTACTTATTTCTCCCTGCACCTGGGACTCTAACCCAGGGTTATGTGGCCTGTACTCCTTCAGAGGCGATAGACTTAACCACTACTCACCAAAACACTCCTTTAAAAATGTTTTTGGTCCACATTTCCTGTGGGAAGCACCCCATTTTACTCTGTCCCTCCAGGTTATATATCTCCTTTGGTTACATGCCTTTATCCCATGGGAAATTTGGAATTTCTTGTTACACCTTGAGGCATTTGTGAGTTAGTTGCTTGGAAAGGTCCTTGGGGGGGTCACTGGGGTTCATTAAGAATATTTTAACTTGCATGCCCTGGTGGAGTAGCAGTTAAATCAGGAGCCTCTGAAGGATCAAAGTCTATATACATCCCAAGGACTGGGGTTCTCATCGTGGGGCCAGGGGGAACAACCAGTGTGAACAACTAAATAAAAATAAAATGCTTCTCCTCCTCTCTCTTCCTGCCTGCCTGCCTACTCACCTTCATTCCTGCCTGCATCTTTTCCTTATAGAAAAAAAGAGAATGTCTTGAACATGAGAGAAAGCACTGCAACTCCAAGCTCATGTCTCACATCTACACCTAGCATGTTATTGAGTTCCATATCGCTTCACTTCAGTTCCTTCCTGTGGCTGAGGCACGCTGCAGCCTGGCTGATTAGGAGCCCTGGTTTTCAGCTTGATTGTTATTTTCTGGATAAATATCTCACAGGCAGTTCTGTAGCTTTCATTAGGGGACATTTCGACAAAGCCAAATGTAGCTCATGGACCTTAACTCTGTTTTAAACTGGGCTTATATTTATCCTCAGAAAGAAAAATCACTAATAACAAAAAGGTCCTGTGGTATCTGTGCTCACTGAACAGTGTTCATTTGGCAAGAAAAGTTCAGTAAAGGCCTGAGTTTATTTCCTCCCAGTGGCCAACGAAGTGGGGTGGCAGAGGGCACCGCAGGAGGCTGTTCTGTCCCCAGGTGTGGGGGACAGATGGCAAGATGAAGTGCTATTCGATTCATACTGCTGTTTCTTCCTCAGTGTCTTGGATTAAATACCATAAATATTTAAATGCTCATTAATTACTCATTTTGCATAACACATTTAAATCCTTTAAGTACCCAAGTACAGCAAGAATGGAAGATTTTAATTATCCTTTCCTTCAACTTCAATTTCTTACCAGTCAGTATGAAACACCAGCCCTGGAATCATGATTTCTGGACTGTTCTAGACTGGGAAGACTTGGGGCCATGTTCTAGGTCTGGTCCTTTGGGGCTGCACCAATTTTATCCCTCACACTCCCACTCCCCGTGTGAAAAATCTTTAATTAGCTTACTGTCCTCTCTAATTATTCCAGTGAGTTCTCATTTTTGTTCTGGGAGCTCAAAGGAGGTGCCTGAATCTTGGGGTGGATGAGAACTGGAAAAGGTTTTCCTGGCTTTGTTCTCCCCGCCTCTCAGCTAGCTGCCTCGCACGTCTCCATTTTCTTCCAGACTAACTTCTGGATGACATTTCCAAGACACAAATGGGCTGTTTCTCCTTTCTCCTATTTTGAGCTTGAAAAAAGCAAAAGCTAAAAAATTATTTCACAATTCGAACAAATTGGGGCCGTTTTCAACCACTTAACTGTATTTTCTCACTGCCCCTTTCTGTGTTCCCAAAAAAACCCGAGCTGGAGACCAGAGGTGTCAACCCAAATACTGTCTGTCGGTTAGCTCATCAGTGAGCCTCAAAGCAGGTTGGGCCAAGTGTTTGTTAATTGATGGTGATTTTTTAAAGCTTAATGGAATCTTGGGCTGTCTCAGAAGAAAAGAAAGTAATTAGCATGGGGGTGAGGTTAAGGGGAGAGCACTTCTGAGAGGGAAGCAGTTCAAATCACGTTCATTTGTTTGTTGGACTGCAGCTGCTTTGTGGGAGAACATTGAAATTCATTTTTCAACTTAGTTTTTAGAACAGGTTCTACAGCCACATGATTCTAAATTCAAAAGCTGCAAAGTACTGGCTGTGATGAGTATTTCTTTTATTTGCCCTCCTCTTTGCACCATGATTAAAAGGACTGTCTAGCTGGTGATGGGGTGGAGGGCGGTGTGTCTGGCATCCCTGTGCAGGATCCTCCCCCTGTGATTGTGAGGGTGGGTGTGAATTACAAGAGTTCTCTAGGAGATTCTCTGTTCTGGGTCTCAACTCATCTGGGTCCCTAACTGGTAGAAGCTTTGTCCTGGGTCTTCATCCTTCTAGATATCACTTCTTGGTTGACTTAGGAACTGTCTTCCCACGTCCCCAGCGTGTCCCTAGTAAAGACTTTCAAGTGAGTGAACCAAGCACAGCTCACTGAAAAGGGACCACATTCCAGCGCTACGGGATCTCATGTAATCCAAGGGCCCCCAAGAAACCTCAAACTAACAACTACAGGTCAGCTGCCCCGCTTGTCCTCTGGCCATATCTCCTCCCTATACCGCCCACATCTCTCCGTGCAGGGCGTTCCTAGGACTGGCCTCAGATCCAGTCACTTGTGAAGAGCCACTTGATTGGGCTCCATTTCAAATTCCTATTAATGAGACTCAGTCTCTGGGAGTCAGTGCTGGCCCCTGGAGAGACACAGGTGGCTGCCGCAGGAGTCAGTCGTGCCTGGTTTCAGTCCAGTGGAAATGCTCCATTCCTGCCTACTGGGTGCCAGGTTCTGGGACACAGCAGTAACCAGAAAGAAAGAAGCTCTGCTTGGGGAGCAGTGCCCATGGGGGACCCCTGGGGCAGGCTCTGTAATGGAGGATGCTTGAGAATACCGGAAGTGCCCCTTTCTCCCAGCCTCCTCTTGACAAAGGGGCAATGTTGTGAGGTGGTCCTCGAGCCTTTGAGAATGTTTCCTTTTAGGAGGAAGCTCCCCGAGAGAAGGGCTCCAGCAGGCTGGGGGCAGTTGTGCTTCCGGGGGAGCAATGGGTTTTTCTTACCCTCTGAAAGCCGACTTGTGTCACTGAGCTCAGTTCCCCCTTTTGAGCTGGCTGCACATCAGAAGCGTGGATGTGACTTTCTGATGATGTGACTTTTGGATGGGCTGGAGGTAGTGTGCCATAGGGTGGGGTACCATAGTGATATTGTCTGGCTCTTTTAGGGAACCTGTGGGTTTTCGAAGGGAGGAAGACATGATGACATTGAAAACAGCCACCCTAAGGCTGGAGATGTTGGGAGCCATGTCAGCTCTCCTCTAAAGTCTCTAGCTGACTCTTCCTCCCCATCCCTCTCTCTCCCTTCTGTCCTCCCTTCCCTCCCTTCCACCCTCCCCCTCTGTCCTCCTCCTCTCTCTGTCTCCCTTCCCCTCTACCCTTCCTTTCCCTCCCCGTCCTTCCATTTCCTCCCTCCCTCCCCTTCCCTTTGTCCTCCCCTCCCTCCTTCTCTCCTTTTTCTTCTCCCCCTACTCTTCTTCTCCCTCCCCCTCCCCCCTCCACCAGCACTCAT
>RJWH01011585.1:0-11661 GCA_004363575.1 Solenodon paradoxus | reverse complement strand
TGTGTGCCCATACGGGTCCCTCCGCCTCTCTGCCCTTCACCTGACCGCAGCCCTCAGCACGGGCTGGGATGCAGGTGGGGGGACCCCACAAATGAAATGAACTTAAACCCCTCGGTCCCCACCAGCCACACGGGGACAGCGGGTGCCCAGTGCAGGCAGGTCAGCAGGGCCCGCAGCCTCTCCCAGAGCTGGGTCACGGTCACACTGCAGAAGCTGCATTAGCTCTAGGGCACCACCTGGGGGCCACCTTCCCACCAAGCACGAACAAGGCAGTCAGCCCTTCCGAGCCCTGCGATGGCAAAGGTGACTTAGGAAAAGTGGGAGAAGCCTCTCCCAGCCAGGCATCCAGGCGCCCCAGCAACCGATGGTCTCCCAGTGCAGAGGAACGCGGGGAAAGCCGCTCCAACTCTCCAGGGATTTCTCCGTCCAGGGCCGGGCGCATGTCTCCGGGCGCATTTGCCTCTGTCTGCCGGTGGAGAGCAGGCTCTGAGGGTGATGGGAACGGAGAAGCGACAGGAAAGTTCTCTCACTCTGTCCCAGGCCAGGCTGCACGCAGACCAGGCAGAGCCACTCGGGGCTCCTCGGCTTTGAGCTCACCGCCCGCCGACCTCCCACCCGCTGGTCCGCGGGAGAACGGCTCTCGCCCAAGGAAGAACGTGGGGTGGGAGCGGGCAGGATACTGGGGCGGCAGGCAGACACCCCATGCATGAGCTCGGGAGAGCTGGAGGGTGTGTGTGCTCCCAAATCCTCTGCTGAGGATTGCTCTGTCCAGCAAGACAGAGACCAGGGTACAGACGTGGGCACACAGACATCCCACGGATCCCAGCGCGATGGCCGAGAAGCAGACAGAAACGAGGGAACGTGAGAAAAGGGGAAAGCGCATGATTCCCGGAAGCTGTCTGGTCCCACGGACACCAGGCTAGTTTTCGCCACTGAAGGCAGCTGAGCGTCCAGAAGACACAGAGCTGGGTCTCCTGGAAAACAGCCTTTCACAACAACCCACACGGGCCACGGGGCCACCTCTTCCCTGCCTGGCAGACTAAGTCTTTTGGCACCTCTGTCACCTCCTGTCACTTCAATGCCCCTTTATCAATGACTGAAGCACTTGCATTAGACGGAGACACTCACACACGCACGGGAGCCAGTGCCCTCACCGCGGCGAGACCGCATCACTACCCGTGAGGATGCACGAGGCCCAGATGCTGTCCCGGAAGGGACGGCGGCCACTCCTGCTGCCCCCGGGCGGCCTCCCACGTGCCTGTGAATGAGGGGTGCACTGGACTCCTGAGAAGGGGGGCCCCACCTGTGGGACGATCAGGTTTCACATCTTGACTTTTCCATGAAGACAGGTTCTGGCTCCCCCACACCTCACCCCACGGTGCCCCACGGGGGCCCCGGAGCAGCTGGAGCCGCAGGTCAGAATCACCAAAGAGGAAATCAGGAAGGAGCCAGAGGCAGAAAACGCTGATGGCTTTGCCGAGAGGGCATGAAAAGCCGGACAGGACTGACGTCAGGTAGCAGGACAAGGGATGTCGTTGACAGCAGCACCGTGTCCACGGCCGTCAGAGGCTGAGTCCTTCACGCATCGGCAGTCACGTGCGGGCACATTTAGAAAAAGCAGCGCAAACCTTCAGAGATGAGGCCTCCTCCCCATGGAGGACTCAACCCAACAATCTATGGCACCATCGCCCTGCACGTGTGCACGTGTAAGATAAACAATCACAGAAGGAGGCTCCTGATCTCCCACCAGGAGCACCCAGCGCCTCTGCAGGACCGGGGTGGTTCTTGGGATGATCTCTGGGCCCCGGGCGGCCTGGGGAGACAGGATGGAGCCACACAGCCCTTTTTGCTGCTCAGAGCACAGCCTGGCTGCGCCTTTATGTGCCTCCCTCGCGACGCCGTTTAGCAGGATCCCCGGCCCCGGCATCTGTCAAACACGACTGGCCCAGGAGGCACAGAAACAATAAACTCGACAGAGACAGGCATGTGAACTTCATAAACATCCGAAGGATGTGGAGACACCCTGAACCGGGGCCGCAGGACCAGACCGGGTTTCCCTGAGAAAACAGAGGGGCTGGGGTGGGTGTTGCTGGGAGAGCCAGTGGGGACCCCTGGCAGGGACCGGGGACACGGGTTTAGCCCAAGGAGCAACTGCACTTGTCCAACTCTCAGCGTGCACACCTGCGAGGGTGCCGGAGACACCCCGGAAACGCAAATCTGCATCGAGAAGCCTTTGTCCACAGACCAGAGCACACATGACTTGAACTCGGCGGAGATCACCCCGAGCGCCTTTCAACTACCATGTCGTTATCCCTTTCAAGGTGAGGAGATTAACACTCTCACGTGATGGCCTGGCAATTGCCTTTTATTTAACAACAAATTTTGTTTGGCGACATCCTCAGCCACCTTATTCGTCAGTGGATGACAGGCGTCATCACGGCATCAGGGCTGCGAACCGCTGCTGAAATGACAGCTCCATCAGATGGTGATGGCGCAGAAGCAGAGAGAAGCGCTTTCAGAGCGGCGGGTGAGGTCCCAAGTCGCCGGGAGACACGCACCCTCAATTCACGTATTTGACCTCCTTGGATCCAAGGCGTGAAAGGTGAAATTTGATCTGCTTGGACGCATGTGGCTCTGGAACATCTGTGAACTCTTGTCAGTAAAGAGAGGCTGGAAATACTGAAGCCAAAAACCACTGTCTGCAGGTGCTGTTCCTGCAGGGCCCACGCTCTGTGGAGCCGGGCGATCAGTGGGGAGGAGCTCAAAAAACGGAGGCGACAACACCCCACCTGTCTCCCAAGAGCATCTCAGGCGCAGAGATACATGCGAACATGTCCCTGCAGCAACGCAGGCAGACGCTCTCAAGCCGACATGCACAGGGCAGATGCAGGCCCGCACTTGGCTGAGCTCAAGACTGCACACTGCAGACGACGTGCATCCCACGTCGTGAAAAGTGCTCTGTAACCCCCCCAACACTCACCTCACACTTGTCAATGCACATGGCGGGAAATGAGCTATTTTCCAAAAGAGAGTACATGACGCTCGCACGACAGCACCTACGTCTAAACACTTCTTGCACACCCCTCGCCGAGCGCACCCGAAACAGCGCATCGCAAGGAACAGAGCAGCGAGCGTTTAAAACACGTTCGTCCTGAAACGTCACATCCCAGCACACCAGTCACCTCTGTGAGCCCCTGTTCAGCAAGACCTGCTTTAAACACTGGGGTTTCAGTCAGTGCTCTTGTTTTGCTTCAAACCAAGAAGATGAAAACTCGTGACTTACCTTCCTGGCGTCTATTTCCACACAGGTGCTGCCGTCTGCTTGGAGATCCTGGGAGGGGAGAGAAGAAGGAGAGAGGAGTCAGACGCACGGCCGGGAGCAGCCAGTGGTGCCGCTGAAGGGCCCTTTCCAGCCACAAAGAAGCCGTGCCCCTAACGGCAGCTTGTCGAGCCACTGCTCTTCGTGGCACTTTTTGGAAGCATGTGCCGTGGTGTTTGCATTAGAGACTCACGGGTGTCAGAGTGAAGCTTTATCACGTGCAGATGTGGGGTTTAGGCAAACGCTATGGATCAGAGGCCAATAGAGAAGCCGATAAAACAAACCCGCCCCCCTGACACCCTTGTTCACATGAGGAGAGGCTGCCCTTAACAAATGCAAACTCTCTCTCCCATTCCAGATTCAGGATAGTCAAACCTACCGCCTTCCAACAGCAAACCATCATCAGCTACTTTTCACCCTTCTTCTTGTCCTTCGGGTCACCCACCCATGCATCCATCCATCTATCCAACCAAACATCCGTCTGTCTGTCCATCCATCCATCCATTCATACAAACTTACATCATCCATCCATCCATCTCTCCATCTACCCATCCATCCTCCATCCATACATATATACATACATACATTATCCACCCATATATCATCCATCCATCATCCACATTTTTGCCCATCAACTTTCTAAAAGCATTTTTATGCACTGCTCTGAAAAGTCAAGGTGGAAAAAACATGGTTCTACCTTGAAGGAACTGACTAGTTTGACGAAACAGTACATGTGCACACAGGTATGAATTAACGCACTCGGTCAGAGTCTGCTGCTTGCCAGGCCTTGCTCAAGGCCCAGACGACTCAGTAGCATAAGAAAACACACGAAGAGCGATGCCCTGCAATGCTTATGCTTATGCTTTGCTGGAAGAGGCAGACCACAGCGTCGAGAAAACCGCTGGTGTTTCAGAAGAGGCTCTTTACTATGAAGGAAAACGACAGGCAAAAGGGAGAGGAAATGCCGAGGATACCAGCACCGGAGTTTATTGTATTATTTTATTCATTCATGCGATCATAAGATCTTCAGGATAACAAATCCATTCCTTAGTCAACGTGCACAGCCCACCACAGCCCACCCGAGTTCCAGTGTCTCGTCACCACTGCTTCCACCCTTCTCCCGGGGACCAGAGTCACGCATGTGAGTTCTTCCGGTCTTTTCAATATTCCACATAGGAGTGAGCCAGCCAGTACTTTTGCCCTTTCTAGCTTACATTTAAAGATAAACATCAGCAGAGTACAGGCTTCAGGGAAGTTGGGGTGGGGGGCGCCCTACCACCTGGAGATACAGTGCCCCAGGCGAGGGAGAGCAGGTGCAGAGGTCCTGGGGGGTGAGGGAGAGATGTGCTCGGGGAGACACCTGGGGCGGGAGGACAGTAAACGAGCAAACTAGTGAAAGGAGACAGAGGACACTGGCCCTTCGTCCGAGAGCCCTGAGGAAGCAACCGGAGTTCGCTCTTTCTGAAGGTGGTAAAGTAGAGAAACGTCGCGTTCACTCCTTCAGTCCTTCTGAAGCAGACAGTTCATGCATTCACGTCGCTATGTGGTCACCTCTACCCACCTCCAGAACTGTCATGTCTCGACTGGACATCTGTCCCCACTCACCCCTACCTCCCCCTTCTGGGCCCTGGCAGCCGCCATCCTACTGGGGGACCTGACTGCATCAGACTGCGAGTGTTTCCAGTATGAGATGCCACAGAATGGGTCACCAACACAAAACAAATGTGCTTCTCAATTCTGGAGGCCAGAAGTTTAGGACGATGAGCCCTCAGGCCTGGTGAGGTCTCTCTCCCAGGCTGACAGGCAGCTCCTCCTCACCTGCCCTCACATGGCCTCTCCTGTGTGCATGGGGAGAGGGGTTCCTGCTTTTCCTCCTCTTCTTACAAGTCCTATTGGATTGGGGTCCCCTACCTATAACCTCACCTGACCTTAATTACCTCCCTAAGGGTCCTATAGCCAAACAGAGCCGCATCGGAAGGCAGGGTCCAGCATGTGTGCTGGGGACGGGAAACGGACCGTCTTCAGGAGGGACCACAGGACACTGCTTCTTTGTGACTGGCTTGCTTCACTTGGCATCTCTTCATAGCTTCCAGGTTCCTCCAGGTGTCAGAACGACCTTCCTTTCGAAGGCCGAACGTCTCCACCGTCTGTCTGCCCCACATCTTGTGTGTCCATCCACCCATCAGGAGACATTGGGTTACTCGTGAATGACACTGACATGCGCAGGGCATTCATGCTCCTGCTTCTAATGTTCTTGTGTCTCTGCCCAGCGTGGAATTTCTAAAGCACAGGGGGATGTTCAATATTCGGAGGGGCCGGTACCCACCTTCGCACACGGCTGTGCCATTTCACCTCCCCGCTGTTCATGCACACAGGCTCCGTGCTCACATCCTCCCCGCCATGGCCCTTTCTTACTCAGGGGTTTCAAAGAGAGGACAGAAGGAACCTGACTTCTGTCACAATAGGCTGGGCAGCTGAAGGTCAAGAGTGCAACAGAGACGGTGACTGGAGGGCTAAGCAGGAGCCCAGGTGGAAGGGACAGAGGACAAAGGTGATGAAACACGGCGGTGTCAACAGGTGCCTGAAAAGACTGGCTGTGGGAGGGCAGGCAAGGTTGGAATCCAGACCTAACCCGAGGTTCTGGCCGTGGGGGCAGCACTGAGGTGTCAGGGTGGTCGGGTGCAGGGTCAGAGACTGGTGGCTCGGCGAGGGATGAATTCAGCCTGCAGATGTGTTTTCTTTCCCTCAGAAGTAGTCGGCACCCTCCACGAAACATCACCGAAGCCTGTTGCCATGGCGATTGGATTACGCACAGTGATTCTTGGTCCACAGAAATCCAGAGTGGAGGAAAGGGACCGATACCACCAGGTGACGATTCCTAGAGCGAGTGTCTTGCCGTGACCGCCGTGAACGGTTAAAATACCAGCCAGGTAGAGTGGAAATGGTGAACGGAGATCCGATGCCTCTTGGTGGCAGCAATTGTGCTAGATATTTTTCACACTTGTGTCTGTGCTCCCCGTCATCAAAGCTCAGCGTTCTTTCATTTTTCCACATGGAAACTGAGATGAGTGATTGCCTCCTGGGTCCTACAACCAAGGAGCTTAAGTCTCTGCCTAGAAATGGCTCCTAAGACCGGTCAGAGTCCATCCTTTGCTGGTGATTTATTTTAACCAAGGCGACCGCGGGTCTGGGTCATTCAGGACGTAGGCCTCACCCTTTCCCTTGCTGTGGGGAGGGAGGGTCATCGAAAAAAAATAGCTCAACAAGAAGCAGAGCTGTGGCTCTCAAAGGGCAGTCCCCAGCAACACGGGCATGGAGAGGACTTAGAAGGGCAGCCAGGCCCCGGCCTGTGCCCAGGGGTCTGAAAGCGGGTGGGTAAGGCCCAGTGACCTGTGTGCCAGCAAGGTCTCCAGGGGGCGCTGCTGTGGCCTCAAGGCTGAGGGGCTGCAGGGCAGGGTTGGGGTCACCATTCCGACGGGCTAATTGCCCAGCACCTCCTAGCTGTGGGGCCCCTGGCTGGTGGCCTTCTGCAGCCTCTGTGCCCTCTGCCCACAGGGACACAGGGACATACGAGGAACGGGCTGCTCCTAGCAGGGTGTGAGCCCCGAAGGCATGACGGGAGCTTGTTAAGATGTGGCATCTCTGGCTCCCCCGATTCACACCAACCAGGAAGCTCCTTTAACCACGGGGCTGCGTCCTCCCTGAAGTGCAGAGGCTGAACCATTCCCGGGAGAGTCTATTTGAAGGAGGAAGTCATGAGGGTTACGCGTGGCCGCGGGGTGGCTCCAGGCTGATAGGCTTCATGTCCAGCTCGGAGGAGATGCCATCAGAAGACACAGGATGAAGACAGAGCCGACTCTGCTGCCGCCCTGCTTTCCGACGTCCAGCCTCCAGAAACGTGAAGCGGAGTCTGTGGTTACGGGACCACGGCGTTGATGGAGAACACAAGATCCCACGTGATGTGCAAGATTCTGCGACGCCTGGAGTGGCGGGGTCTTCGCCACCTGTAATGACTGACAGCTGACCTAGGAGAGGAACGCCGGTTTCTGCTGTTATTCCCAGCAGGAAACAGATTTGAACGCACACTCCCCAGAGGCGGTGGTAGGGTCGTGGCTTGTGTCTACACCTAGGAGATGCCACCTAGAGAAGGGCAGAGAAAGCTGCTCCCACCGTCGCACGCCGTCCCCACAGAGGAAGCCAGAGTCCCCTTCCCTGCCTCCGGTGACAAGACGCTGAGCTCTCGGCAAGCGTCCAGGCCCATCTGCTCCCTCCACCAGAAGCAGCAGGCGTGGACCCCCTGCCAAGGAAGCGCAAACCCCGGGCAGGTCTGGCCTCTGGTCCAGCCCTGGCAGCCTGGCGCCCTCGGGCAGAACCGCACTGCTGCCCTTTCCCAGCGGTGACTCACTTACTCCCATCAGGACTCCTGGACTGAACCCAGGCTGGAGTCTGTGTTCAGAGGGTCCTGCTGCCGCCTTGTGGCGTCAGACCTGCAAGGGCGGTGCCCCGGGGGCGCCCTGGCTTCTGAGCCATGTGGGACTCAAATTGGAAAAACGTCACTTTGTCGGGAACGATTTATTCTTCGCGTCTGCCCACGAAGTGCCGGTGTGTCTGGACCGGCTCCGAGCTGGCCCCCTCGACGACCCCCTGGACAGCGGCACCCATCCTTAAGCGCTGAGTGTGATGCCAGACACTCGTCACCGAGCAATCTGCTGCCCGGCAGACGCCAGCCACGTGCCCCGCTGCAGTTGGAGTGCCCCCCAGGGACTCGACGGCTGGGGCAGAGAGGGCTCCACATGCACGGTGATGTGGGGAAACGGGGTTCCTGCCACTGGCCTCGATCGCACGACCAGTGGCTGTGCCTCAGTTTCCCCATCTGTAAAAGAAGAGCGACTGTAAGAGCGGCCTCGTGCGCCAGGAGGCGGGTCAATACTCCCCAGCAGAAGGATATCGACAGTCCCCATGATTCAACATGACTGTCGCCTCCCAAAGGCGTCGTGAGACCTGGTTCTGGTTCTGGATGGAGAACTGACAACTTGAAAATAATTCAGTTTGTAAGGTTTTCTCCCCCGCCTTCTGCGGTCTTCTGGCTGGTAGACATCGGTGCCCTGGTGTGTCCTTTGTAGAACTTTTCCTCCTGGGAGATTTCTTGCCGACGGCTCTGTAGGGCAGGCTTGCCTGGGCCCACGACGGTGGGGCTCGGGCATCCTGGCCGCAAGCCAGCATCAGTCACAGCTCTGAAGTGGCCGGGCGTTAGACGCCCTGTGGGGAGGACTACGGGTCATTCTGCAGGGGCCTGGAAGACTGAGAAGGAGGGGCCTGCAGTGGGAGGAAGAGGAACCCCTGAAAATGTGCATCTGTGTCCTCACCCCTCACAGCACCCAGGGGTCTGGCCTTCCTTGGAAATAAGAGACTTTGCCGGTATCATCAAGGATCTTAGCATGAGGCCGTCCTGGATGGCATGGGTGGACCCTCAGTCCAGTGACAAGGGTCCTTTCAAGAGAGAGACGGGAAGGCTGTGTGGTGACGGGGGCCACGCAGACACAAGCCCAGGAGGCCGGGAGCACCTCCCCAGGGACGGTGGCAGGGATGCTCCCCAAGGCCCCTTCACTGGGGACTGTCCTCCAGAGCTGTGAGAAGATACATTTCTATTGCCTTCAGTCACTGCATTTTTAGCATTTATTTTAATAAAAGCCACAGAGAAGGAACTAAGAGCTCAAGGATCTTCCTGTGCTCATCTCTCGTTTGCCACTTGGCTCTGAAGGACCCACTTTCCCAAGATGTGCAGAACAGGCTTGTGGTGTTGACGCCTGGGCTGTCTCAGTGTGAGATCAGCCGAGACCCTGCAGGGTCACCAGCACGTACCTGTATGTCCCTTAACCACGCAGAGGAGTGAAAGGTGGGGCTCTCCCCAGAGTGAAGGTAACACTGAAACTCCCCACAGGGCAGGACGCACATGGCGACCGCATCGGGTCTGCATCCCGAGCCACCCTCCTCACCATGGGGCCCCCTCCGCTCTCCTTGAATCCAGGCCCCTCTCCGTCCCTTAGCTCAGAAGAGACCCTCGTTTTGACTGATTGACTTTGGAATTGACAAGTCTCTGCAGATTCCCTGTAAATCCAAATGACATCTGGTTATTTTTTTCACCTACGAATCTGTCTGATGCTGATTTGGTTGTTGGACCAGCCCAAGGAGAACCCGGAGGGGTGAGGGAAACTCCCCAACAGAGCTGCTGAACTCTGAGAAGAGCAAGGCATGGTCCCAAACCATGAAATCCAAGCCCAGTGAGAGAAGAAAGCACCCTTCACGGATCCAGGGCACCCGTGGGCTCTATGATGGAAGGCAGTCCCCGAGACCCCAACTGCTGACTTCATCAGTCTCGGAAGGCTACAGAAATACTCAGCGGGACCGTTAAGCAGGATCACCCATCTTTCATGCAACCTTGCTCCTCTGGATTCAGACTCCAGAAGGCCCAGAGAGCATTTCTGAGGAAACACGTACAGACCACCCCCCAGGGAACCGGAAGAGCAGAGCCAGAAACTCACGCAACAGGCCCGACGTGGGCTGACGACCACCCATCCTTCCCCTGGGGAACAATCCCGGCGTCTTCGTGCTCTCCCTTTTCTATCAAAACAAACGCTGTGGGGAGACAGTTGATGACGCCGGGAGACTGCGTTTCCACATCACAACTGTGGCTCACTCCGAAAAAGAATCTGAAAGTGCAGTTCTGACCTGGAGTCGCTGTCATGTGAAATCACTTGTGAAAAGGAGACAAGCAAACGGCAGTTTAAGAACATGTGTCTCCTGTAAACAGGGAGCCACCAGGAGCAGGAACGCTCCCTTCGAACACTAGCTCAGTTCCAGCAGGAGGAGGAGCCGGGTGGAGGGAGCCCGGTGGGGAGTGACCAGGCAAAGGGTGGCACAGGGCGGTCAGTATGCAGACTTGAGTCCTACCTTCCCACTGACAAGATTTCCAGAGCCGTGGCAACACCCTTAGCTTCCCGGGGCAGAGAGGGGACGTGGCTGCAGCTGTGGGGTCCCCTGGTCCTACGCAAGGCAACCTCTACTGTTTTTAAAGACGCTTCTGTGTCTGCAGCCTCTCAAAAAACCACTCCAAAATAATCCTTATGCCAAACAGGCATATTTCGAGGAGACGTGGTCTGCTTCTCTTCAGCTATAAATGACTTCCTTTCTGACTGCTGGGCACGGAGAACAATTACTCATACTTTAAAAGAAATCAGCCACTGTGAGTCTAGATCTAGGGCTTAGAACAGCGATATACTGAGCTCTTAATCTTCTTGACCTTCACAAAGACTCAACACTTTGAAAATGAATGGAAGTTACCGGGAACATGTGACCCAGAGGGTTTTTTTGCAGATGAAAACACTGAGTGCAAAAGAGCGAGGGGGATTGGCTTTGATTAATGCTATCAGAGACTGAAATCCCTTTGATCGACCTGCTGTTATGATTTCATGCTCTCCCTGATATGTTGTTCTCGAAACAGAATGTTTAAATCAGTGTTTTAAATTTAACTGACTTCTTTAAGGAGAATCACTGTGTCTCTGACTTTTAAAAAAGTAACTGCTTGGTCTTAGTATGCATGCCATTCAGATGAAATATTCAGCAGCTTTAGTCAAGAGCCCACCCACTCAGATAAGATCACTGGAAGGCACCAAGAAGAAGAGGAAACATTTGTACAAATTGTGCAGATTGTATCCACCCGTCTCCATTCACAAATCGGTTCGGCCCTTGCAATATCTCCGATGGCCAGCAGATGGAAGCAAATCACCTCGCAAAATACCAAAAGCACCGAAAACCACCGCAGAGTCTCTGATTGGCCGGGTCTGCACACTTCTTGAATTATCACCATCTTTCTGCTCCCTCAAAATGGAAGTCTCAAATGGCTGTGCGCTTTAATTATCAAGCCTTAATTATTACCAGGAACTGATAACTCGGAGGCAAATTTGAGAGTATGAGTTCAAAGCATCGTGGAGCGATTTCCCTGAAATGATTCCGAAGTCAAAGACGAGTCCAACCAACACACTGAAAGTGAGTTCAGGCGACGACTAGGTCAGGACAGGACGCCACACTGCTGAGTTTATAAACATCTGGGGGAATTTAAGGGGCTTTAGGGGAGATTTTCTTTAAGAGAGGCTTAGCAGAGAAGAACTGTGAGTCAAGGGGGCCAGAAAGCAATGCTCAGACCCTGTCTTTATGCAAACGCAGTGCGCTGAGTTCTTTCCTGGAGGGTCCTTTCTCGCCAGCCTGGACTGTCCCCTCGCCCACTTTTTTTGCAGCTGGGCTTCCCAGGAGGAGAGTGAGCTGGAGGCAGGCAGCCTGTGGCA
>RJWH01011584.1:0-11618 GCA_004363575.1 Solenodon paradoxus | reverse complement strand
CACTCCACACACACCACACACACAAACACACACACACACCCCTCCATGGGGTTGTAAACAGCCGCATAGGGAACTGCAGAGCTGGGGGCAGGGCACTTCAGTGTCCCCATGTGGACCAACCTCCACTCCACTGAACACTACGGGGCAGTTCCTCAGACCAGGTCGCCCGCAGGGCTGCGCTGCTGGGGCTGCACTCTCAGCACAAAGGCGCAGCTGTGGGAACCGGGGTGGGAGCCCAGCCCCACTGCTCTCAACGCGGAGCTAAGCCACAGAGCGGCCTGATGCAGCACAGAAAACACTACTTCACGCGACTGTGGCCGACCGTGTTCTCATCTTAGAAAACATGTCAGGTGGGTATGGTTATTCCCACTATGCAGATGGGAAAGCAAGGTTTAGAGACATTGAGATTCAGAGAACGGGCGACTTGTCTGAAATCAAATCACCAACAATCATCAGAACCAAAGTCAAACCCAGGCTTTTCTGACCCCAGACCCCCCACACCACAGAGAGGCTCAGACTGGGTCACAGTGGGAAGAATGAGAACACAGCCCAAGGACCCTCTAATAGATATATACCGGACACCCCATCCAATGACTACAGAGTTCACTTTCTTCTGAAGGGTGCGTGGAACATTCTCCATGATACATCATATGTTGGGACACAAAACAAACGTGTCTCAAGAAATTTACAAAGAGTGAAATCATATCAAGCACTTCTCTGGCCACAATGGCTTAAAACTAGAAATCAACAGCAAAAAAGAAAGCTGAACACCCTCAAATTAATTCAAGACTAAACAGCATGCTTTCGAATGACACTTAGTAAAAGAGGAAATCAAAGAGGAAAAAAAAATACTTAGAGACAAACAAGACACGAGCCACCAGAGTCTGTGGATGCAGCGAAAGCAGCACTAAGTGGAAAGTTCATTGCAATCAAGGCCTAATCAAGAGATAAGAAAAAATCACAATCTAATCCTATAACTTAAAAGCAACTAGAGAAAGAAAAGGAATTAAAGCTAAAAATCAGTAGAAAAAGGAAAACATCAAAATTCAAGCAGAAATACATGAAATGGAAAGCAAAAAGAAAATCCAAAAGATCAATGAAACCAAAAGTAGATTCTTTGAAAAAATAAAATTGACAAATCATTGACTAGATTAACAAAGAAAAAAAAACAAACAGAGAAAACTCTCAGAGCTAGGAAAGAAATCAAAGGGGAAAAGTTACAACAGATACCACAGAAATAAAAAACATCTGGAGAGATTTACATGAACAGCTCTATACCAACAAATTAGAAAACCTTGGCAACATAGATCAATTTCTCAAAAATGTAGTTTACCAAGATTAAATCTCAAAGAATTGGGAAACCTAAACTGAATAATCACAAGTGAGGAAATTGAAAAGGTAATCAAAAGTCTCTCTAAAAATAAAAGCCCAGGACCAGATGTCTTTTCTAACCAAATCTTCAGATAAGAATTAATACCCATCCTTCTCAAACTCTTCCAAAATAATGAAGAATAGAGAACAATTCCAAACATTTTCTATGAGGCTAACATCACACTGATACCAAAATCTGATAGAGACATCACCCAGAAAGAAAATTACAGACGAATATCTCTAATGAACATAGATGCAAAAATACTCAACAAAATATTAGCAAACTGAATCCAATAGTGAATGAAAAGGATCATCCATCATGACCAAGTGAGATTTATTCCAGGGATACAGAGATGGTTCAACATACATAAATCTATGTAATACACCTCCTCAGGACAGCCAGACAGAGTGGCAGGCCACAGAGATGCCCCATCCCTGCATGGACACGGAACCCAAGCTCCAGGCAGCATCGGCAGTATCGCAGGCTGCCCTCTGCTCTCAGGGATGATTTCTTCCTCATCATCTGACCCTTAGGAGGTTTTCTTCTCATTCTTAATGTTCTGCCAGATTCCAAGGGCTCTACGGCAAGCGAAATCAGGCTGCACAAAGACCAAACAGAGATCGGGGTGATTTCCAATTCTGATGTGCCCTTTTCAGTTCAGACACCAAGTGTTTTCATCATTTCAAATATAATTTGTTTTGCACAGGAAGCCAATAACAATCCCTATGCACAGCGGCGAACAGTTGCTCAAATATCTTCTGTCTCACTTTTGCTCCGGAAGCGCACAGCAGCGAGCGAAGCAGCGTGATGTAGTCTGCATGCTTTGAGTTATTTTGCCCCAGTTACCCTGATAATCAAATCCCTGAAAGCCAGTTTACTAACTGTGTCCCAGGACATTTTCCACGCTCGTCCTTTCAGGTCTTCTGGGCATTATTTTTCTTGTTTCTTTTTCTTCTTTTCATTTTTCTGGTCTGTTGGACTCTTCCTTCCTCGGTCTCTGTTTGGGCGCCAGTTGCCAGGATTTCTCCCAGGAACAGGGACGAGGAGGGGTCGCCACCGGAGATTGAGAAACTCAAGAGAGAGTGAAATGATAGAAAACTGGGGCCAGGGGGCCAACAGGCTCACGGGCTGAGAGCCCTGACCATCCTGCCCTCACTATTTATTGGGTTCACACACAGCATGGCTTCAAGCAGTGTACACAAGCAAGTTTATAGTTATATTGACTTGCTTATGCAGTTTTTGCTCTCTAACTACATAACTGTATCTGTCTTGTTTTGGCAGGGGAACAGCCACAGACACACTGTCCCAGTATTTTCCCACGGTGACCTAGGCCCAGTGCTCAGGGCCTGGTGTCCTTGACGTTCCTCCAGCTCCCAATTCATCCTTGCTCTACTCTCTGTCCCCAACAGCAGAGAAAACTTTTTAAAAGATCAAGCATTCATTTATGATAAAAAAAAAAAGTCCTGCATAAAATGGGCATAAAAGTGACATACCTCAGTATAAGAAAGGCCATATATGATAAACACAGAGTCATCAGTGAAAAGTTGAAAGCATTTCCTCTAAGGTCAGGAACAAAGCAAGGCGGTCCATTCTCACCACTGTTATTTAATATCATACTGGAGATCTTAGACAGGGCAATTAGGCAAGAAAAAGAAATAAAAGGAATCCAAATTGGAAAGGAGGAAGTAAAACTATCATAACTTGCATGTGATTATATATATTGAAAAAAAACATAAAAAACTACTAGAACTCATCAACAAATGCAGCAAAATGGCAGCCCACAAAATCAAGCACAAAATTCCATATCATTCTCATATGTAAACAACATGCTAGAAGAAAAGGAAATCAAATTAACCATGCTGTTTAAAATAGAAGTAAAATGAAATCAGATATCTTGGAATATACCTAATAAATGAAGCAAAAGACCTGTACAATGAAAACCACATGTCCTTCTTCAAAGAAACAGAGGACGTCACCAAGAGTTGGTTGCTCTTGCTCATGTGGGAAAAATCAACATTGTTAAAATGGACAACTTAGCTAAAGCAAATACAGATTTAATGCAATCCCCATTAAAATCCCACAGGCTTCTTTCCAAAAAAGAGAATAAAAAATATCTTAAAATTTCTATGGAACAACAAACCACATAGCCAAGGCAATTATGAGGAAAGGGAACAAATCCAGAGGGATTACACTTCCAGACATTGAGCTACACTACAAAGCAATAGTGATCGAAATGGTATGGTGATGGAATAATAAGAGGCGGAGGACTTGAATCCCTAGAAACCGATTCACAGACAGAGTCTGTTCATTTACAACAAAGGAGCCAAAAGCATATTATGGAAAAAGGAAAGTCTTCAATAATGGTGTTGGGATAACTGGAAAGTCACATGCAAAATAATGAAGCTCGATAACTTTCTAACACCATTTGTAAAAATTTATTCAAGTGGACTAGTGACTTGGACATAAAACCACAAAATTCTTGGAAGACAAAATAAGAAAGATACTCCCTTGTTGGGGGCAGAACGTAGAGCAAGCTTGAAGTGGGAGTGAGCAGAATGTCATGGACACCAGGACTGGAGCTCTGGGTGAAGGCCGCTGTGGGAAAGCACTGGGACAGTGTGTCTATGAATGTTGACTCCCCAAAGCAAGATAGATTCAGTTATGTAGATAGAGAGCAAAGGCTGCATAAGGAAATCCAAAGTAACTATAAATTTGCTTGTGTAAGCTACTTGAAGCCATGCTGTGTATGAACCCAATAAATAGGTGGACGGCAGGATGGTCAGGACCCTTGGTCCGTGAGACTGCTGGCTCCCTGACCCCAGCTTTCTCTCATCTCACTCTTGAGTTTCTCCATCTCCGGCAGCGCCCTTTTCCTTGCTCCTGTTCACAGGAGAAATCCTGACACTCCCTGACATCAACCTTAGAGAGGCCTTTGAAAACAACTCCACCACCAAGGGAAGTAAAAAAAAAAAAAAAAAACAACTGGGATGACATCAAGCTAAAAATTTCTTCACAGCAGAAGTAAACATCACCAAAACAAAAAGAGAGCCTAGTAACTGGGAGAAGATATTTTCATTTCATATTTCTGACAAGCACTTTATATCTAAAATATCCAAAGAATTCATAAAACTCAATATCAGAAAAAGTCTACCCAATTAAAAATGGCAAGAGAAACTGGAGACATTTTTCTGAAGACGGCATGCAGATGGCCCACAGGCACATGAAAAGATGTTCCTACTCGCTGGCCATCGGGGAAATGCAAGTAAAAATAATGAGATATCACCTTATACCTGAGAGATTGACTGTTAGCCAAAGTCGGTAAATGACAAATGTTGACAGGATGTGGAGAAAAGGGAACATTTTTACACAGCTGGTGGGAGTGCAGATTGGTTCAACCTCTATGGAAACCGTGTGGAGAGTCCTCAAAAAGTTAGATATGGAAATCCCATGCGATTCCACTGTCCCACTTCTGGATGTTTACCCAAAAGATACAAACACTCATTCGACAAATGTCTGCACCCCCGTGTTTACTGCAGCCCTATTCACAACTGCTACAAACTGGAAATTACCTGAGTGTCCACCATCAGATGAGTGGACAGAGAAGACGTGGTCCATATACACCATGGACACTGCACAGCCCTGAGTTGAGATGACACCCTGTCATGTGAATCCACATGGAGGGAACGAGAGGGGATGATGCTCAGTGAGACAAGTCAAAAGAAGAAAGACAGATCCCAGATGGCCTCACTCACAGGTGGAACAGACGAAACGAAACCAGCCCTTGGACACGTAACAGAACTGAGGTGACTGACAGGGAATGGGAGGGGCTGGGGGCAGGTGGTGGCGGAGCCCCCTGCTCGATGAAGACACTTGGAGACGTGTGGAGGGCAGGGTGTTGACATATCTGAGGAATGTGGAAACTTACACATATGAGTTTATTTTCATTTAAAGCAAAGCTATTGCAATAAAAATTGGAAATAAAAAGAAAGTGCTGGCATTTCTAAGGTCTGATGTGTCACTTGGGTGAGGGAAGGGGGCCTGAGTAGGCACCACTTACCAGACAGGCAGGAGTGGCCTGGGCCTGGACAGAGCCGCCAGCGCTTGGCAGCCTGAGGAGGCCTAAGTGAGTCTGGACGGGGTCAAAACCTGCTCACCAGCCCTGGGCAACGGGCTAGACAGGCCCGAGTCCAGTCTCTCCAGGGGTGGCACCTTTCTCAGCAGACACGTGTGAAAGACTTGGCCTGTGGGAGGAGGATGAGGAGTAGGGCTGCCTAGGCAGCCCCACCAGCCCAGCTGGCCCGACCACTGCAGGGCCGCCCTGCGCACTTCCTGCAGCAGCTGGCTGTCTCTCTGATGTGCACAAGCCCGGCAGGCCCCGGTGACCCCAGGTGCCCCAGCTCCGCCTCCCAGGAGGAGCCCCACCCTGAAGGGCAGAACCACGACCGGCTCCGAGCTAGCTTGGCATGGTCAACAGTGAGGTGGCCACGGAGGTGTGTGGGTCAGAGCCTGCAGGTATCAGGCAGCAGTGGCCCCTCCCAGCCACACCCCTCGGGCTTGGGGAATGGGGTCGTCTGTCTCCACTGCGTTCACTGTGAGTCACTGGCCTGAAAGCAGAAGTGGAGAATGCGGCCCCCTCCCAGCTGCCAGCAGCTCTCACGCTGAGCTGGTGGGTGCCCCAGACCGTCACAGACAAAAGGGAAAATGGTGCGGTGCAAAGTGGACACAGAGATCAGCCCTCTGCTGCTAGACGGCATTCCCCTCTTTCCCGTGGCCGGTCCTCCGAGCCCCGGGCCGTGAGGACAGAGTGCCGTCTGAGGGGAGGTCTGTTTAAAGTGCTCCGAGGGCTCCCGGGGACTCGCCAGACCCGCTGCAGGCCCGAGATGCTCCCCAGGCTCCTTCCTCCCCGCCGGGCCTAGCCTGCACGTCCGGGGCCTCCTGTGGCCACGTGCGGGCCGCGGAAGTCGTGGCAGAGAGACACTTAGGTAAAAGGCCTCTGCACTCAGTCCCCTTCGCTCCTTTGTGTTTATGGGTTGAAGCCTTGCTCTTGTTCGCCCACACCCCGTAGGAGCGCGCTGCCCGCCGCACCGGGAGCTGTGCGGGCCTGAGCGGTGCTCAGCGCAGCCTGCCGGCCCCTGGCCCCATGCGCACCAGCGGCGACGGGCAGGCGGACGGGCAGGCGCGCACCTGGCCCTGCCGAGCCGTGTGCGCCGCCGCCGGGACTCACAGGCACCGTCTGGGCCCGCGCCTCCTCCCGCCGCCCTGGTCAGCACTGCGGCCCGTTGGTGGAGCAGGCCGAGTGTGTGGCTTGAGTGGGAAGGTCACTCCTGAGCAGCGGGTGCACTCTTCCCGGGACCTGCCGCTTGACCAGGTGGCCAGACAGGAGAGGCTGGTTCCCCGGTGGGAATTCTCACCTGCACGGAGGTCGCAGAGCTTTACGTGTGGTTCTCACCTGTAGGGCGGGCCTTGTGGGCTGCTGAGCGGACACGGCAGTGAAAACGTGCAGGGGGCGGGTCACAGCTGCGCTCAGACCGCCAGTGCCGCTGAGCTGCACACCTTTGTGACAGGACGTGAGACTCCGGGGTTTTTTCATGCTCAACAATAGCGACTCCACTTCTGCTTCCAGTCTTGACTGGACAGACCTTCCGGCTGAAGCAGCTCTAAGCGTGGACGGCGGTCAGCTACCATGACCAGATCGGGGCGAGTCCTGAGAAGTGTGTCTGTGGCATCACTGTCCTTAGTCTCGTCCGCAGACATGTGGCCCGCGTCCCGCCACTCACAGGCCACATCTCACAGCAAGAGGCCTGGACAGTGTGACCCAGCCTCTGCCCTGGGAAAGGAGAGCGCACTGCGGTCAGCTCTTCGCAGACAGCCTGTGAGCTACACCCCAGAAATGTACAGAAGTTTGTGTCTTCTGAGCCTCAAAATCGGCCACGTTTATTTTGCACACGATGCATCAGCCACGTGAGGATAGAATTTTATTCTTTTTATTCCATGCAAACCAAAGTTTATTTATGGTCTTTTCTTTTTTAACGCATTTATTTAGAATTGGGCCATAAATTCTGCTCCGCGCGCGCCCTGGCGGCTCAGGCTGCAGCGCCAACCACGAAACCATGGAGCCAGCATGGCAGGCGGCCTGGGCCAGGGCCAGGGTGCGGGCCAGGGCACAGGCCAGGGCGAGGGCACAAGTGAGTCAAGAAACCCATGGAAGTGCTCCCTCCTCTCCCCTCCTTGCTCCTGGCTCCACTTTTTCTAATTCACATCCATGCCTTCTCCTCTCAGGAGCCAGTGTATTTCTTTACACCAAGTTGGGACGCGACAGAAAGAAGGCATCTCCATGGCATGGAGATGTTTTTGAAAACGTGACAAGGAAAACCTCCTTAGGGCCGTTACAGCCATAGAGAGACACTAAAGGTCCATCGACTGGACAGTGGAGCGAGAGTGGCCAGCCTTCCGGTCAGCACGCCATGTTGACCTCGCCTTCAGCAGCTGCCAGCGGAGGGGTGAGGAGGAAGGGGGACTGGACTGGAAGGAGGGGAGCAGGATCGGCCCCTGCACAGCCGGGGGCCCAGTGGAGCTCCTCCCAACATTCCCCCTAATCCAGGACAGGTTGCGTCTCCATCTCCAAAGGCCACACACAGCACTTGGCGCGCACAGCCCCCTCCAGCCTCAGAGGTTTGCCTTCCTTTTGGAGGAAGCACGGAGCACCTGAAGACGGCCCCCAGAGCTCCCCGCCGTGCTCAGGACGATTCTCAGCTCTGGGAGGCAGATGGGGCTCCTGAGCAGGTGTGCAGGGGCCAGCCCGCAGGTGCAGGAGCCCAGGCTGCCCAGCTCAGGGCGCAGACACGCTGGACAAGCTGTGCTCAGTCTCCGGGGGCCTGTCCTGCCCAGGGCGCTGTCGTCCTCCAGGAGAGGAAGCAGGGAGAGTGCTGAGGCTGCTGATCCTGGGCAGACCTTCACTGGGGACAGCTGTGTGCGCAGTGGTATCTGGCCGGAGGCTTCATAAATGTCTCAGAGGGAGGCCGGGCAGAGACCAAAGACGCAGCTTCCGGAGGCCTGTGCTTGGTGCAGCCGAGGGCACACGCAGGGGACTCCCTGTGCGGGGGGGCTTTCCTCCCAGCTCCTGCCCCATGGAGGAGATGAGGTCGTGGGCGGGAAGCAGGCGCCCAGGGCCCAGGCCAACGCAGGGCGGAGCCCACGGCCCGGGTTCTTGCTTTTGCATGGCACCCCCCCACCCCCGAAACCTGCAGGTGGGCTGTCCTCGCTGCGGCGGCGTGGCCTTGGGCCCCTGTGCCCCGGCCTGCTCGGGGTAGGCTCCAGACAGCCCTGGGCCGGGCCCGGGTCCAGGGAGGGCCCGGCCTGCAGGTTCACCTGGTGGAGGGATCCTGAGCGGGGAGGGGCTTTCGATGGACCAGCCCCTGACTTCTCACTCGGAGGAGCACCCCGTTTTCTGCGTGAACGTGGTGAGGGACGACAGCACCCTGGGCAGGAATGTTTGGACTCTCCTCATCGTTCTGTGTGCAGACTAGCGCCTCCCAAGTCAAGTCACCCACCGTGGGGCCTCAGCCAGGCACCTCAGGGCCCCAGACTTTGTTTCCCTCGCGTGTGCATTTCTGGGGAGAGACTAAGTCAGAGGCTTCCGTGCGGCAGCGTGCAAGGCCATGCACAGGTGAGTATCTGCGGGGCAGAGGACCACAGACGAGCCTCCCACATCCAGAGGGGCCGGGCGGGGACGGGCCCCGGGAGCTGGAGCCAGCACTGACCGTCCGCCGGGCCCCAGGAGGCCGCGCCCGCAGTCGAAATCGACCACACTGGGCAGGGTCCTGCCATGCACGATGGGCCCAGGCTGGAGGAAGCAGAAGTGTTTCTTCAACATTTTCGCTTTTAAAATGACACCTGTGGTGGATGAACATCCGGTTGTAAGGACGTAAAAAGCAGTTTCTCCTTTGCCCACAATCATTTCCCCTTTTGCCCCAAATTCAGTGAGAGTTTTATAGGTCTTCTGATGGCTGTACGTGTTACTTTAACCAATATCTCTGTTTTAGGACTGATTTTAGATGGAAGCTTTAGGCCTCAGTCATGAGAAATAAGAAAACGAACAGACCGACACCATTTCTTCTTCCTCTTCGATGTTCTGTCCTGGTTTTCATTGCATTCTTCCAAATGCTACCTTTCCAGCGCTGTCCTCTGCATGTCTGCGCTTCCTTCCAGTGGGGAGAAGCAGTGCGTCAGTAGATTGCACGTCAGGGCCGCTGACCACAGAGCTTTGGCTAAAGTGCGATGCGCCATGTGAGAGACCAGGTGTGAGCTCCCGGTCCCACCACAGTGTGAGCCGCCCAGTGCGGACGGGTGTGGCCGTGTCAGTCGCGCTCCATTGTGGCTTGTGCTACCTGCGGATCAAAGAGGTTGGCAAAAGTGATGAAATCATTCCGTAACATGCATTGACTGCATGGAATTTGCCTTGGGAACTGTTGTTTTATTATTATTCATGGATGTGTGTTATGGAAGCTTTATACCAGTACAGCATAATAGACTGGATGCCAGGTGACAGACAGACACGGAATTTTGAGAGCTGGCTGTTAAGTAACTTATCTGGTGAAAACGGATGTTCGAGGCAGATTTAACCAACTCTGTTTTGTGCCAAGCCTGCATCTTACTGAACTTTTAACTTTAAAAACAAAAAGCTATTTACTGACTGGCAAGAAGTGATCTGCAGCTACACACATCTTCTCTGAGAAGTGTGCAGTGATGATATTTTCTCCTCTTCCTCTCTCGACAGCGACCCATGTAATCCATGAGGAATCCTAATTCTCGGTCAGCAGTTTTACAGGCTTATCTTCTTCCACTCTCTGTGAGGCTTTGAAAACCCCTTCAGCAGAGACCCAGCGGGACACCCGAGTTTGTGCTCCGGTTTGCAGGTCTAAGGCCGAGGACACGGTTCCTGCCCCTCCCTGCCCCTCCCTGGCGCTGTCTTCAGCAGTGGACGGTCAGCACGCCCCGTCGCGGAGCTTTGCTGATTGGCCATCACTATCGGAAATGAAACAGCTCCTTCTCCCTTGTCCAGGGAGTGTGGTCCTGAGGATGAAAGGATATTCATCAGAAAGAGCATCAGGGCCACACCCTGGTAGAGTAGTGGTTTGCTCTGCTGCCTCTGGCCAAGCACAGACCACATGGTTCGCATCCCAGGGCCATAAAACAACCAAGATGAACAACTAAATAAATAGTTTCCTCCTGTCTTCTTGCCTGTTTGCCTCATTGCCTTCCTTTCTGTTTGTTAAAAAAAAAAAAAAAAAAGAAAGAAAAAGGAAGGAAGATGATATCAGGGCTCATCCTAAGCACGGGGAAAAGGCAGGAAATCCCAGGCAGGGCTGACAGGGCACGTGCCCCGTGGAGCCTTCACCACAGATTTCCACAGAGGGCCGCTGGCCTCCCCTGCCTCGTGGGACACCAGTGAGACTCGGGGCACATGCGGCGGGGAGGATGTGCCCGTCCCGCCAGCGACATGCAGGACGTGAGGCCGCCGCCCCTGCGGGCACCCAGGTGGGGTCAGGCCCAGAGGCCCTGACCCCGAGGGTGGGAGGGGCAGGGCCTGAGGCCACTTCTGCTTTCCGCCCACAGCCCGGAGAACTGCCGGGGCCCATCTGAGCTCTCACTGCAGCGGCTCTCGCTTCAGGGTGGAGGGAAACTGCCGGCAGCGGTTTCCTTATGAGTCAGATGCGAGCAGCGGCTGCGCCCGGAGAGGCCAGATGCCGGCTGACACTCCCGGCCGGGAGTCCGGCCAGTCACCCAGACTGCGCCTCCTGCCTCCAGGCATGCTTGCAGAAAGCCCCAAACCTTACAAGTGTTTTACTTGCCTTCCTGTGACGCCGTCCTAAGGAAGGGACTGGCATTCAGAACAGATGGTCTGCATCTCTGCCTCCTGTCCTCTCTTAGTAGGGACGATGGGGGAGCGTGAATCAATGCAGAGGCAAACACTTGTGGGGAATTTGAGGAGTGACTTCAAGAGCCATAAAAGGCAGAGCACACGTGAAGTCAGTCAGATGGAGAAAGACACATGGGGGGGTTTGCTCCCACGTGGAATAAAAGGAAGTAGATCACGAACACACAGAAACCTCTCCGCTCCAGCGATCAGATGGGTGTTAGCCAAGGGGTAGGGTGGGTGAGGGTGCAGGGGTGGAGAGGGGTGCAGGGGTGGAGAGGGGTGCAGGGGTGGAGAGGGGTGCAGGGGTGGAGAGGGGTACAAGGATGG
>RJWH01011583.1:0-11621 GCA_004363575.1 Solenodon paradoxus | reverse complement strand
AGTCCCCCTCTTAATACCATCAGGAGGATAAGCACAGATGATGCCAACCCACCAAGGAACACTGAACTATGGTCAGGCAGGGCAGAGGAGATGGGCTGTCCAGTGTTCAGGGAGCAGGTAAGAGCCCAGAGTCAGTAGGAATAAAGCACACCAGCTGCAGACCTCATGGGGTCTTGCTGCTACCCCTGCTGAACAAGTGAGATCTTCTTTGGAAATGGGCTTCTTTGCAGATGATAAAAAAGGGGCCTCAGACTGGTTTTAATACCAGTGACTGATCCTTAGAAATGCCACCTACAGACACCAGTGCATGACGAAGATGAGAAGGTGCTAGAATGAGGTTGTGACAGTGCTGACACCTGTGTCCACCAGAATGGGGAGTGGCTTGACTGGGCTGCTCAGAGGGAGCTGCCCGTCCACACCCTGAGCTTGGCCCTAGATTTGGACAAAACATGTATTTGTTTACACCATCAGATTGTGCTGGGTGTTCAGACAACTCTTATGCCATACCTCTCCTGGGTGCTGATATGGTGCTGATCTAACACCAGATATCTTAACTTGCCACCTGGTGGGTAGTTCAGACCTCACTGGAGTTACAGACTTGGGGACTCTCCAGGCAAAGACGTGCCCACTAAGTTTTAGGGAATGGTGCTGGCAGGGACAGCTTCCATGTTTTCAGGCCCTAGCAGCCTAACAGGTCCCATTCTAGATCCTTCCCCAGCCCTCTGCCTTCTCAAGTGAACTGACCATTGCCAATCAAGTCTCATATCAAAATCCACAATGAACAGCAGAGTGATCTCCTCATTTAGACACAGGGACAGAACATGCCCATTTCATACACACAGATATGTGGGAACAGATCAGGGCAACATGGCTATATATGCCGCATACCCCTACCCTTGTGATTCACCAGACACTAGAGACTGAAGACCAAGTCCCTGGGAGACACTCACCCATCACTCTCAGCAGAAGTGACAGAGAGTGACTATCAGAAAGCCCAGTTCTCACGCATCTGTGCATCATGACATTCATCCATGCATGCTTGTGTATATAAGACTGTGAGTGCATGTGACTGTTGGCTTCTGAACCTACATGTGTGTGTGTCATTAGGAGAGACATATCTTTCTAAATACAATAGAAAGATAATAAATGGCCTAAATTTCCATCCTCAGGTCCAGACAGAGCAAAAGGAAATAAAAAAAGTAATATTAAAAGGGCAAACAACAGAGATATTTAGCAAGCCACAAATCAACTCCGCAAAGCTCTGTAAATGCAAGAAGCCCTGAGAAGAGAACACACAGCCACACTGAATGGAAAGGCATCCACTGCAGAGCTCACAGGTGTTCAAGGGATAAAAGGACAGAATATAAATACTTCATTCCAAGCAGTTTGACAATTTAGCACAAATACTCAGTGTCTGTAGTAACACCCGTGACAAAAGCAGACACAATAATAATCCAGTTCTGAAGATCTCTTACCTGTTAACAGTAATATGATGAGACCCTCTCCATGGGTCCAGTCACATTGCCCATTGGTGACTTCACCCTCACCATTCAGACAGCCGTAAAAGATACATACACCAAAGGTGATTTGCTTCCAGGGACCAGGCTGGAAGGCAATGAAGACACAGAAATGCTAAGAGCCAAGATAACAAACATGAGCCAGAAAAACAGCTGGGAGGTGTGGAAAGGTCTCATCTAGCCATTTACCCACTCTCTCTTGCTGTTCTGCCCCAGACTCTGGGACGACACAATGATACTTGTTGAAACAGATGTCCTTCAAGTTATGAGGGATACAGGATGCCTGCCAGAGCCACACACCAGAGTCAGGGCATAGAAACCACACTTAGGTATGGAATTAACAGAGTCCACACAAATTCAACATACAGCTATGTCCAGAGGGCAAGTAGTTCACAGTTAAAGAGGTAGAGGGGGATCTCTCCTTCAGAACACTGTGCTTGTCTGGGTGACATGAAGGACAACCCACATTAGAATGATCTTGGGAAAATGGAAGCACCACCACAAAGTAAGATTTCTGTGTGAGGTGACAATCGCTGAGCATTCTCCCCTTGACAGCAGGCCACATGTCCAGGCAGTAGTTATTCCTTCTGCAGGGACAAGATGGCCAGCTTGCTGGCAACAGGGCTAGAGACCTCTGTAGTACTGGGGTTGTTGGCTAGGTGGTGGTCAGGAGGGAACCCAGATCACCTGTGTTATCCCCATGGGAGGGTGCAAGGGGACGTCTGTTTCTGGAGGGAGGTGAGCAGTGGAATAGCCTCTTCAGTGGGTCTTGTCAAATCCCTTTTCTATTCCTTCAGGGGAAAATGTACTTCAGAGATCCATCACTCTGAGGATGGAGAGTTTATGGGACTACTCTAAGACTCTCCTGAGAACTCTGCTCACAGTTAATAGGCCTTTGCCTAATGCTGTGGTCTCTGGATGTGATCCTCAAGTGGATATTCTGAACTTATTGGCGCAGGAGGATCTTGGGGAGACTGGAGTGACATCTCATTGATCAGATAAGACCAGGTTTGTAACAGTGTCCAGAAGTTCTGAAGCTCCATCCCAAAACCAAATCCACAGCTTATCTGAAACCCCACCGGTACGATCAACCATTGTTAGTATTCATTCACTCTATCTCCAGCTGAAGTTCCATTTATTCCTTGGTATTTATCTCAGGAGAAAGGTGGCTTTTTGGTGTCTGTGGGGAGTGACCTGACAGTGCTTCCTATCACATCACAATATGGAAGTCGATCCCCATATACATTTCTTTGTAGAAAACAATTCAATGATATATTTTATATATTCTATTAAAATTTTTGCAATTACATGGAAAATCATTTCAACAAATGTTTATACAGTAAGTTTCATCCACATATGTATAATTATCTTTACCTTACAGAATAAGTTTCCTCATAGTTAGTCATCTGAATCACTAGCCTCAGTAATTTGTATTCCATGTCCTTCACATCCATTCCCACTTACAGAATTATTTCTCAGACAACATTCCGTACTTTGCTATCACTAGATCTATTCTGGAAGTTTGAAGAAAATCAAAACACTGACTAAAACTTTCCATGGCATTCTTCAATTACTCACACTGCATCATTTTCCTCCTATCAGTCTGTACTAATTTCTCAATATTAGCAGCATTCTCTTATTATTTTCTTCCCCAAACAATATGGCCCAATACATGACTCCATCTCTTAGCAAATATGCAAAATTCCTGTGCCCTAATGTTCTCTGAATATAGTTCCCTAGTGAAATTTCAAGCCAAACAAATATGGGATGTCCATTCTATGTCCACACTGCTGAGGATTTATTAATTAAACACCACAAGACCATGCACAGTCTACAAAAGAAAAAAAGAGGTTTAGAAATGCCCCACAATTTGCTCACGTTTGTGTAGCTAGTAAATAGAAAAATGGGAAGAGAACTGAAGAATCTGGCTCCAGAGCTCATGCTATTGACGTTCATATTATACAGTCTGTATATCTCAATATTCTACATGCAACACATGATCTGTAACTGAACCCTTTGATTCACCCATAAAGTTTCTCCTTCATCTCCCTTCACAGAGATAGCACAGACATCCCCTCACTACTCAGAACAAATGCCTGGGTCACAATTCTGATTTTTTGTCCAGTTCTCCTCAGATGTCTAATTTAATACCAAATTTGCCTCCTAAAAACTTTCAAATGTAAGCTTTTCTATTCATGCTATCAGCTTTTCATTTATCTCTTATAACTTAATGAAACAGCAACTTTACTACATTCCCACTCTCGGCTTCTTCCAGTTCAAACTATTGCAGAGTTGTCTTTTTAGACAATCCCAGAGAGAAATCAAGCAAACATGGCAAAAGGTTAATTAGCTGTAGGTGAACACATAAGAAAGGAATGGTGGCATTTCACTGTATTATTTCTCCTTATTGTTAAGCCGAATTTCTCCAAAATACAAAAATCAAAAATATCTATCATCCAATTCACTTAAAAATAAATGTAACAAATACAGTCTGTACATAGCTTATATGATCTAGTCCCTGACACGCTGTCATCTTCCCTGTTTCACTCTACTTTTAATGCAATCATATTTGAAGTTCACAGTTTTGCCAAGACCACTCAGATCATAACCTCTAAAAGAAACTGATTTAGCTCCAAATCGAAACCGAGTATGCTCCTCTGTTGCTAATGAATTCTGTATTCGTGTCATAAGACACCATACTGATTTGCAATCATAGCCTGTCCTGTCTCCATCATTGTGAGGAGAAAGATAACATGTTCCTTGTTCACTTCGTGCCTGGACAAACGTAAGCACTCAGTTATTTAATGGAGTTTGTCCTGTTCACGACTTGAAGCAGGTCATATGATTCCAGGGTTGGATACCCTCCTAATCCCAAGTATTGCCCCAACATCATAGCTGAACACTGACCCTATGGTGCCCTTCTCAGCCCCGCCCCCACAGCACCAGTTTGATAAGGAAATCCCACGCATAGCCCCATATTCACAATGGAAAGTGTCTCAGGGTGGTCCACCCAGCATTGTGAGGTACCTGGGCTTCTGTATTTCCACATCAACCAGGGTACTTGGCTACTCCTCACTTTGGTTTGAACCAGGCATGAAGGTGGTTCTCCTTTGTTTGTATTCCTTCCAGAAGTGTTTACACTTTTCTGTTCACAGAGTCCTCCCTGCCACAGGTGGAAGGGTTGAGTCAGCTTCAGGAAGGCAGTTTCCTCCATCTCAACAGGGCATCAGAGGGACCTCTGGGCATCTGGGAGATGGCTGGGACAAAACCACACAGAGAAAATATTAATCCCATAGCCATAATATGTATGTCAGTTGACGTTGTGTTCATGAAGCATTGATTTTTGTATCACTTATGGTGTCATAAAGACACAAGTGGACCAGGGCAGCACTCCAGTCATCTGTAGGTCTTCATTCTCTTCCAGATGAGCCTGAGTAAGAGGAACCTCAGCCATGGATTCCCAGGTACGGGCTCCTGCAGAGTCACTGGGGGAATGGCATCTCTGTCCAGTGTGTGGCACATCTGCACATACTAAACTGGTCTAATTTAATCAATGACATGACTGTCTGGTCTCCGCAAGGTCTTCCTGCCCCAATAAGATCAGAATGTCCACTTGAGGATCACATCCAGAGACCAAAGCAGGGGCCAATGGCCCAATTGCTGTGTGCAGAGTTCTTCAGAGGACACGACAGCCATGTCTTAGATTAGTCCCATAAACTGTCCCTCCCCTGAAAAAATAAAAAGGGGTTTTGACAAGACCCACTGAAGAGGGCTTTCCACTGTTCACCTCTCTCCAGAAACTGATGTCCCCTTGCATCCCTCCCATGGGGGTGACCACAAGTGATCTAGGATCCTGGTGACCACAAGTGATCTAGGATCCTCCTGATCACCACCCAGCTGACAATCCCAGGACTACAGAGGTCTCTAGCCCTGTGGCCAGCAGGTTGGTCATCCTGTCCCTGCAGAAGGAATAACTACTGCCTGGACATGTGGCCTGCTGTCTCAAGGGGAGAATGCTCAGCGATTGTCACCTCACACAGAAAGCTTACTTTGTGGTGGTGCTTCCATTTTCCCAAGATTTTTCTAATATGGGTTGTCTTTCAAGTCATATGGACAAGCCCAGGGTTCTGAAGAAGAAATCCCCTCTTGTTCCTTAAGTAAGAGCTTCTTACACCCTGGACACAGCTGTATGTTGAATTTGTATGGACTCTGTTAACTCCATACCTAAGTGTGGTTTCTGTGCCATGACTTTGGTGTGGCTCTGGCAGTCATCCCATATCCCTCATAACTTGTGTCAAGAAGTATCGTTGTGTCCTCCCAGAGTCTGGGGCAGAGGACAGCATGACACTGTGAGTAATGGCCAGATGAGACCTTTCACAACTTCCAGCCATTTGTCTAATTCATGTTGTCATCTTGGCTCTTGGCACTTCTGTGTCTTCATTGCCTTCCAGCCTGGTCCCTGGAAGCAAATCACCTTTGGTTTATCTTTCAGTGCTGTCTGCATGGTGAGGGTGAAGATACCAATGGGCAATGTGACTGGACCATGGAGAGGGTTTCATCATAGTGCTTTTAACAGGTAAGAGATCTTCAGAATTAGATAAGTATTGTGTCTGATTCGGTTGCTGGTGCTACTTCGGACACTGAATATTTGCTCTAAATTTTCAGTCTGCTTAAAGTATTCACATTCTGTCCTATTATCCTTTTAACATTTGTGGGTTCTGTAGTGGACTCCCTCCCATTCAGTGTGGTTGTGTGTTCTCTTCTCAGGCCTTGTTCCATATACCAAGCTTTGCGGAGTTGACTTGAGGCTTCTTAAATGTCTCAATTGTCTTCCTTTTTGATATTTCCGCTTTTATTTCGTTTTGCCCTTTCATTACCTCAGTAGGGAAATTTAGGCCATTCATAATTTTCTAATGTATTTAGAGAGATATTTCTCCTAAGCACATACACGTGAAGGTGCACAAGTGCACAGTCACATGCAATCAGACTCATGTGCACGAGTATGCATGGATAAATGTCACGACTCACAGATGCATGAGTAGAGGGCTTTTTGGCTCTCACTCCACTGTCCCTTCTGCTGAGACTGATGGGAGTATCCCAAGGACTTGGTCTTCAGTCTTTAGTCCCTGGGGAGTCACAGAGGGTGAGGCTGCCTGGCACATGCAGCCATGCTTCCTTGATCTGTTGCCACATTTCTGTGTGTATGAAATCAACATGTTCTGTCACAGTGTCTAGGTGAGGAGAACCCCTGCTATCCATGATTGATTTTGATGTGAGACACGATTTGCGATGGTCAGTTAAGTTGAGATGGCAGAGGAGTGGGTAAGGATCTAGAGTGAGAAATGTCAGCCTGCTAGGGGTTGAAGGACAGAGAAGCTGTCCCAGAGAGCATATTCCCCTGAAACCTTTTGAGCATATCTTTGCTTGGAAAGGCTCCAAGTCTGCCACTCCACTGTGGTTTGAGCGGCCCACCAGGAAGCAATTTAAGAGATCTGATGTCAGGGCAGTACCCTATCATGACCCCAGGAAGGTATGGCATAGGATTTGCCTGAACACCCATCACATTCTGAGTGTTGTAAGCAAAGCAATATGTTTTGTCCAAATCTGGGGTCAGGTGTACAAGCTCAAAGGTGTGGACAGGCAGATCCCTCTGAGTATACCAGTCAAACCAATTCCCCATTCTGGTGGACACCTGTGTCAGCACTGTTGCAGCCTCATTCTTACACCTTCTCATCTTCCTCCTCATGTACTGGTGTCTGTAGGTCGCATTTCTAAGGATCAGTCACAGGGATTAGAACCCAGTTTGAGGCCCTTATTGCGATTTTATCATCTGGAAAGAAGCCCATTTCCAAAGACCTCACTTCTTGTGTAGGGAAGGCAGCAAGAACACTTGGGGGTGTGCAGCTGGAATTCTTTGTCCCTACTGACTCTGAGCTCTCACCTGCTCCCTGAACAGTGGACATCCCTGATCTCCTGCCCTCCCTGTCCATAGTTCTCAGTCCCTGGGTGGGTCGGATCATCTGTGCTTTCCCTCCTGATGGGGATACTAACAGGTGAACTGCTTACTGGTGGTTCATTCCCAGACTACCAGATAATATCCTTTCCTAGGCTGTTGTTTTCTACCCAATGAGACTTGGAAGGCTGTAGGGATCAAAGGCACACTCCAGTGGCAATAGCCCATGGATGAAGGCAGCAGAGTACTTAGGAATCCAGGTGTCTAGCTCTGGTTCCATGGATATTGGAAGGAACAGGACAGGTCAGTATGCTTTCTGCAGCTGCCTCTCTAGCATGGAAACTTACATGTTGTTGTGGCCACTTGTCCTGAAAAGGGTACAGTGATTATGGCCTGTTAGACCACTTAACAGCAGGATGGGAAGTGTTGGTAGGAGTGTTGTTCATTGGGGAGGCCCAGTGCTACTGAGCCCCCAGTCATGGCACAGACGTTGGGCCAATTCTCCATGGCAGGGGCTGTATGTGTTTCAGTTTTTGTGCCATGGGTCACTGTGTCTCATTCCTGTGGCTCATTGACTGTGGCTCATTGCCCCATGTTGCTAGGGACCACCCAGCATGCTTGGAACAGTCGCCTTAACTTTTTCATGGTGGTGAGATCTTGTTTTTACCACTGACCCTCAGTCACCTGAGATGAAATTGGAGAATATAAGTGTGCGGCAATCCACCCTATGGCCCCCTCAGGCATTGACCTGACTCAGGGTCTGCTACTGGGGTGGTCAAGGCAGCTTGGGTAAATAGAGCTCATTTGACTCCCAGTACATTCTGTGGTGCCATGGTTCCAGAACCTGCCTTGTGATGACTGAGCAGGATTTCAGACCCGCAGAATCAGAGGGTGCAAAAATAAGAGGAAGATGGTCTCTAAATGAGTATCCGTTGCTAAGTGCAGGCTGGGAATGGTCCTTTCAGGCAAGAGGGGGAAGCAATCCATCCCATGCTGGTGAAGAGAGATTTTTAAGGGGAATGTTCTGGCAAGTAGGGTGAGGTGGATGTGGAGTCCCTATGGGGCCACCTTGCATGTTATTATTAACAAGATAGAGAGTTTGGATGTCTTGACAGAATTGTCTGTCCTTGCCTTCAAGTATATGGTAGGTGTTCACCAACATTTGGCATTGTTCGAGTGCAAGACATTTCATTGTTTATGCTAGGCTGCAATATGACAGCTTTGGTTTCTTTGCTTTCTTTTGTCTCTTGTTTCAATAAAGAATACAGAGAAGATGAAAAAGGAAGGTTCAGGAAAAATGAAGAATTCCTGCCTGAACAATTAGATCGCATGAGAGCAAACCTAAGGATAACGGGTATCCTGAAAGGAAGGAAGAGGGATGCAGTAATCTCACCCATCCCCATATAGCACTGTAAGGAGAGGTGTCACAGTGAGGGAAACTAGCTAATGTGGATGCTTAATAAGCACACATGATCTTACACACTTTATCACAGATATGATCTTAACTTTTATGTCATCTGTCAAATAATTTTAAGCTCAAGATTTCTGACCTTTGGTATAACCTTAAGAATACATAATAAATACAATTGAGAGTTTTCTGCAAGTTGTTAATGTGTCCTCAGAGAACCACCACCACTTAGAAACATAAGATTGTTGTTGCTACAGCAGTGCTCAGAAACATAGGATTCAGTTTTTCACCATAATCAGACTGTTCAGTATATGTGCCTCAAGATTGTTTGATTCTTATTTTACTCAAAAACTATAAGAAATGAATGTATGAAAGCAGAAATTTCTTATTGTTTCTATTAGCTCTTATAATGGCATAGTGGATATTATTCCAAAGGGTTTCCATCTTGTAGAAGTACATGCTAATAATTTGTAAGTGAAATGATATGGTTTCTGGGGATTCAGGGGACAGGACTGGGAAAGGTTGCCTGTGTTGGTCATTCTGAAGTTGGATATTGGACCTGGAACCTGGTTAAGCTATTTCTAATACTTTTGAATTTTTCCAAAACTTAGGAGAGGAAAGAAAAGCATATGTAGTGGGAGTCACAGACAGCAGCCACAAATGCCCATAATAGGAGGTAGTCCTTCAGATGGATTGACACTACACATCCTGCAATCTCTCTGAGTCCCCCATGGTTTCATGGTAACTGTCACCATCTTGGGGTCATCTTAACATCAACCCTGTCCTTGAGCTTCTTGCAGAAGAACATTCTGGAACCATGGTCCCCAGAGTATGTCCCAGTGAGGGAAACTGTGTGGGTGGCACCATCCTGGCTTCTTCATGGGGATCTCTCCTGACAGGACTTACATCTCCTGGTACACAAATAGCATTTCTTTCCCATCTTCTGCCTCAACTTCTGCCCTGGTGCCCATCCTCATCTTACAGATGGCGGTGACCCCATGCATCTCTGTAGAGCCTGCACAAAACTTCGGACAGGCCTTAGCATCCTGCCTTCATGGGAAAGCCCCTTGATTGCATGGTGGGTAAAATTCCTGGGAGCTCATGTCCAGGGTCATGCAAGCCTCCTCCCTGCCCACTTCTCTCCCTATGTCCAGGCTGACAGGCAGACCCCATGTGTCCAAGTCTCCTGACCTGGCCATGTTCTCACCAGGAACCATGCTGCCTTGTGCTGACCAACACCATGAGCCGGATGAGGCTTCTCTGCAAATGGGCGGACATCCCACTTGGGTATGTGTAGGCTTGTCAGCTGCCCACCACTTGGTGAACCTCTATTCATCTATTCCCAGCTCCAGAACGTATTGCACTGTCATGGCTTTAAGAAAATAGAGACTGTTTCACTTGCTTCATGGGAAAGTCACCAACTTTGATGTTAAGGGTATTGTGACATTCAAATTTGTATCCTTTGTGTGATCTTTTTTTCAATTTGGAGGTTTCTATGTTATTCCGATCCCAGTAATCTGAATGTCTCAATGTCTACATGTTATCCGTGAACTGTCAATTCAATAGATGTTTTACTAAGACCTGCTGAATCCATCTATCAATATTAATGTTTACGAGTACATTATATAATGATGATTATATCAAAAATATAGAATGACAATGTATCAAAAATATTAATCAGTCAATGAAAAAAACCTATCATAAATAAAGTATCTTTGGGTCATGCTGTTGATAAAGAACAGAGAGAAATCTGCTTCTCTTTCATTTATTTCTCATGTTTCATGCTTAATAGCAAATATTACAGAGTCTAAGGCAGAGCCTTTGAAGTCTGAATATGAAAAATACAGATATTAATGTTTATAGCTCTTTTTAACACAATGGACACATTTTGCAACCCTCCACATACTCACATTACGTGGGACTGCTCTGGGCTATATGTATCAGAGAAAATCACACAGGGATTTTCATAGCTCAAAACTGTTTCTTTATTATTACCTTTGCATAGGAGTCTGCTGTTGCAAACCTTATTTCAATCACATAGTGCATCACATTATAAAGTTAAAGAAAGTCATTTTAGAACATCAGTACTATTTTTTCTTAAAGCCAATAAGGAAAACTTTTTCTTCTTCATGAAATAAAAGGGTAAGAAACTAAGGCACTCAGTACATACAGAAAAATGATGGTGCAATGAAACCACATTTCTAATCACCAATTCATATAAAGTTCAGTCCTCCTCTATGAATTCTCCTCACCTCGCCCCATAAAAGATGTGAAAGAGCTACTGGTGAACATTTTTCTGAAGTAAATATAAACTTGTATATTGGCTGCATAAGAATAAGTTAAGGCAGTGTATCTACTAGCATAAAATGAGCACTCTAATAAAATGCATAATATACAAGAAGTTAAATTCACAAGCAAATACATATTATGGGAGTAGTTCCCCTATCCCCAGACTTGTTGTCATGTCCTTGTACTTTATATGGTCTGCACCTTCATGGACTCAGTCACCTGAGCCACCAGGGTATACTCACACAATATATTTTAATGTGAGTTTATAAAACATCTCTAATGACAATTATAAAAATCAAAAGTAATTTGCTGAGGTCAAAAATTTGATTGTTTAGCTTCAGTGAACTAATTGAGCAAGCGTTATCCATGTTTTGTAGTTCAAAAGGGAAGCTTCAGTCAGAGTCAAGTAGAAACCACAGGGATTGCTGAAAACGTACAAACTGGAGAAGTCAGG
>RJWH01011582.1:0-11624 GCA_004363575.1 Solenodon paradoxus | reverse complement strand
TGGGCCTCAGTTTCCTCTTCTGGAAAATGGGCAATAATGATCCCAGACCCCACCCCCTCAGACCTGTGCTGAGAGCAAAATGAGATTACGTGTGTGACTGATCCTTCAGAAACTTCAGAGGAGGGGCCCCTGGCAGGATTCTGCTGCTCTGACCTGAGCAGAAGGCAAGAACACAGTTGTAGTCCAATCATGCTTCCTTTAGACCCACCCCCGTCCCCATGCTGGGTGGGCCTGCTCACATTTCTGCCTTTCCTTCTCTGCCTCAGTGGTTCTCTATCCTGTCTCTTCCTTGGTCATTCCTCTGTCTCAGTGCTCCTCATTCTTGGTCTCTGTCTTTCTCAGTAGAGATGCATTGCCAGCCTGGGCCCGTGTCCACTGCCCCCAACAAGGGAAGGCCAGCTCAAGGGTGCAGACCATGAGGCCCCAGGATAATCCTTTCCCAGCCTCAGTGAGCCCCAGACACTAGAACTTGCTTCCGGCTCCCGACCCCTGCCTCGAGTACAGGGTCCACAGTCAGGCTGTGGATGGTAGGTGACATGGTGGGGCCTGGTTTACAAGCCAAACTAGTCTCTAATAATTTCCTTCTTCAAATAGTACTCCTGCCCCCCAACAAGGGCATATTTTGAGGTAGCCTGGGCCTAATCCCCTTCTCTGGGCCTTGGCATACCCATCAGTGCAATGAGAGGGACTGGACTAGGACAGGGCAAGGGTCCTTCCAGCTTGAACTCTCAGGATTACCCAACAGGTGCCTTTTTCTCAGTCACATCTCCCAAGAGGCCCTGGAGGTGTCTCCTGGGTCCAGCTCAAGGTAGCTGCACTGTGATTCCTTGAACCCCAGAAGCTTGGCTTTCTGGTAGGTTTTCAAATGGATCCCTTACTAGAAGGATCGAAGACCAACATCCCAGAGAAAGACAACTATGGGGAGGTGGCAAACATGTGCTCGGAGAGGATGGTCTCAGAACAGCCAAAGAATAGGCCCCTCTCAGTGGCAATAGAGGCACACATTCCTGGGTTCAAATTCCAGTCACCAACTTCCTGTGTGATATCAGACAAATCACTTCCCTCTCTGAGATGAAGTGTCCTGATCTGGAATGTGGAGATAAGAGTCTTTGCATCACAGGATAAAGAAAGGGGTTTGTGAAAGCACTTGAAACTCTGCTGGTTCATCAGAGATGCTACAGAAAGGTGCTTCCTTCCTCCCCGCATCTTCCCTGGGCAAACCTTCCCTGCTGCCCTCCCTCCCTCCCTCTCTTCGTCTCTGCTTCTCTCTTCTGTGCTGGAGTACCTGGCCCCTGTAGGAAGCATAACCAGCCAGCTGGGGGCTGGGTTTCACATTTGGTGCTTCAGCAACCCCTGAAAGTCTCTTGTGGGGGACACACTGGGGACAGAAAGGGAGAGATGTCAGTGGAGGGAGCAGGGCAGAGACAGAGAAAGGTAGAAAGAGACAAGCAGGTAGAGAGACAGAGAGAGGCAGAGACTAAGAAAAATGGACAAAGAAATGAGAGAGAGGAATACACCAAAACGTGGGCAGACCTAGAGAAAGAGACAGTTTGGAAGGAAAGTGAACAGAGAGAAGCAAGGGCAGACAAGTGGAGAGAGATGGGTCAAGAGAATCAAAGAGGGAGCAAGAGGTGATGGAGAGCTTGAGCTAGATGGAGAAAAAGAGGCAGTCAGAAAGAGGGTCCAAGACAAAGAAAGAAGGAAACAGAGATGTCGCTGAAAGAAAGGGCAATGGAGCTGGAGAAGGGGAAGGAAGGGAGGAAGGAAGGAAAAGAAGGCCAGGAGGAGGGGGAGGGAGTTGTTAGTTCAGGGCCAAACACAAGGCTGACACAGCACATTCCCTACACTCCTCACCCCTCCCTCCCACTGCAGGCCTCCAGCTGCCCCCTCCCCCTTTCCTTATCCCTGGGCCCTTAGCTGGGAAAGGGGCCCTGTCGCCCTCCTGTTCTGTACTTTCTTCTAGGCCAAGGTTAACCAGTGCTCTCCACCCCTTCCCCACCCTCCTCTCCCCGCCACAGCAGCCTACAGCTCAGGTGGGGAGGAAGCAGGTGACCACCCCAGGGAGAACAGAGCAAGACCATTCCAACTCAGCAGCTTGCAGAGAGAAGGAAGGAAAGGGGCTGAGAAGGCTGGTCTGCCTCATTCACTGGCAAATGCTGGCTGATGCTGTCATCTCCTGGAGGGCTTGCCAGGGTCCCCAGACTCTGAGGTTCTGGGGAGGGTCTGGGATAGATAGGAAGTTCAGCCCCACCTCTGATGCTGCAGAGGCTCCTGGGAGGCAAGGTAGCCAGCTTGGACTACCTAAATGGAAGCAGATCCTACTTTTCCCCACACTAGCATCTGTCAGGACTCTAGGCCTGACCTCTGAAGAAGCTAAGGGGGCTCTAGAAGGAGTGACGGCAAAATCAGGCAAAACAAAACAAAACTGAAATCATCAAGCCAGTCTTGTTCATGGAGCTGGAGTCTTTAGGAAAATGAACAAGATCTAGGTTCTGGGGGTGGGGTTGCTTCCTGAGGGCACTCCCTGCTGCTCTGTGAAGTTGAGGAGAACCAAGCCAGGAGGGCAAGAGATTCTGTAAAATTGTCAGCGACTGCTTGGGTGGGGCAAGGGCAGCTTGACTAGGCAAATGCAAGGTCAAGTGGGAAGACTGGGCAGAGACAGAGAAGATGAAAGTCCACTGAGCTCCCTGCCTCCTTCCTCTTACAGATATTTCTGGGTACCTGAGGAGGGCTGCTCTGGAGTTCTGCCCTTCCCTCCCCACTGAGGAGAGTTAGCTGGCCAGGGAGGGGGACAGGGGCTTATGTGCTAGGTAGGAAGGTCTGCGGAAGGAATTGGAATTGTTTATCCTGAAAAGAGAAAAACCATGGAGAAGGGTTTGAAGTATGGCTGCCATCTTCAGAAATTTGAAGAGCTGTCAAGGGGAAGAAAAGGTACAAAATGATCTTTGACATGGATACAAGTTGTCAGGTTCAAACTTGAATGGGAGGAACCACCCAAAGTCCAGGGAAGACTGGAGAGTAGACTGCAGGTTCTGGTCCTTTTTCGACCATTCTGGGTAACCTCCCTATCTACAAGAATTTATAAGGTAGTGTAGGCCCAAAGGGAAAGACACAGGGAGGTGAATTTAGACTATTTCTAGGGGATCATTTCCTTTTTTCTATAATACATTTTTATTGAGGTAATATTGTTTTATGACACTGTGTAAGTTTTAGGTATGCACGTTCATTTCATCAAATAGATGACATCATACCATGTCCAACCCCAATTTTCTAATAATCTGCCGCCACTGTCGATTGAACCTCCAATATCTTTTGCTCCCACCCCTTCCCCCACTCTGGTAACTTCATTTTTGTTCTCAAAGTTAGGGGATCACTTTTTAACCATCTGTCCAGTCCAAGAAGGGAAAGGGACCAAGTCCCCTAGGGCTGGGGTGTGCAAGGAGACCTCCCTTGACAGGGCATTAGGTGGGAGGGGGACAAAATGGCAAGTTTTTGGTCAGCCTTGACACCGATGCTCATGGGAGACAGCTGAGAAATGTCCCAATGACAACAGTTTACTGGGTGGCAAGGAAGATCTGCCAGAGGAATTCCTTCCCTGGTCTGCTCTTCCATTTTCTCATTGCCTTAATGCCCAGCTCCCCCTCTCAGAGACCTGGGTTCCATCCCTGGGTCTGCTGGGAGCCTAGAAGAATCTCACTCAGGATCCTTGCCAGTCCTTTCAGTTCCTGCTTTCTTTTCTCCGGGCCCACATCTGTCTGGGTATTTCATTTCGGGTTGGAAATCAGAGTGCAGCCCCAGGGTGGGGCAGGGTGCTGGGCATGACAAAGAGAGTCCATAAACCACCTGGAGATGTGGCAAGCAACCTGCCTCTGGAAGCCTTCAAGGAAACACTACTCGAGAACTTGGTAAAGTTCTGTTTGAGGAGTCGTGGTGACCTGAGACTGTTGTGTGAAGGCACGGCAATCTGTCTGGGCCACACCACGCAGGTGTGTCCTGGGCCAGGGCCAACTGGAAACACACCTACTGGATCCAGGCTGGGTCTCTAATCTCTGGGCTGGCAGCTCCAGGAGGTCCCCACCCCAATTCACCTGCTGAGGCTAACTCCATTCTGAGCCCAGCCGCATCGCATGTCTGACCAGGTGCTACCGGGTGGAGTGCCTGTATGGAGACCTGAAATGAAGAACACATGGCCGGCTGAACGCCACCCATGCAAGAGCTGAGTCCAGCAGAAGAGCCTCTCGCTTTTCAGGGCCTCCCCCTGAATGGGGAAAGGAAGGGGACTGGGCAGGCCTTTTCCTAGCTGAGCTTTTCTATTTTCTTCCTCTGAGCTCTGGCCTGGTGGCCTGGCCCTTTCTGCTTGATTGGACTAATCTGCTTTTATCTCCACCCCCATCAACATTCCTCAATCCAGTTCCCCACCCGAGCTGGGACACACACCTGAAGGGCAGATCAAAGGCCCTTAGCTGCTCTTGTCAGCTCCCATTAGACCTCTGCTGAAGAGGGAGCCCACCCTGGCAGACTGCCCTGGTACCTTCACCCTGCCTTCCCCACCTTGGGCTTTCAGAGGCGAGCTCATCCCAAGGTAGTGCCTCCACATGCTGAAGTTCCCCCCAGCCCCCTCAGCCCCTCCCAGTCACCCCCCTTTTCTGGGGAGGGTAAAATACCTCAGATGCCTGAGTGGAAAGTAGACAGACAGACAGCCTGGGACCTGAGCAGACAGAGACAGACAGCTGCCTAGACAACGCAAACCCTGGTCTCCTGGGAGGGCCAGAATCTGTCCCAGCTGCCCTGCTGGGGGCTCGCCTAGAGGAGGTGAGGGATGAGAATCCCCATCTACAACGAAAAGCCGGTGCTCACAGGAGCCCTGTGGAGTCCTGGGCGTTCTTCCCAGCCCCATCATGTCAAGGGAGCCTTCCAGGCTCTCGTCATCCGGCTCTCGTTTACATCTGCAGCTGCACTGGTTCCCTCTGAACTTCCCCAAATGCAATTCACATATTTTCCCCTTCTCCATGCTTTTGCACTCATTGCCTCACCTGCTTTGAACGCCTTTCTTCACCTGACAAGTCCTCCCACACCGGAAGAAATCAGACACCAAGCTACACAGACAGTACACACAGTACATTGTTTTTTGCGAAGGTGTATAATGACGACTTACACTTGTTGAACACTTATTCTCTTCCAGGCACTATCCCAAGTGCTTTGTAACTTATTAATCTCCATAATCACTCTATGAATTTGCTACCATTATTATCATCACCGTTTTCTAGAAGAGGAAACTGAAGCTCAGAGAGGTACAGCATCTTGCTCAGTATCACACAGCTGGTAAGTGGCAGAGCTGGCTCCAGAGTCTGAGGTGGAATCTGCTTACTCTACGGTCGTGTGTGAAGCTGGAGCAGGAGAGGTAGCCTGGAGGCTCCACACGCCTGACTTCACAGCGGGCACTCTCGAGGGGCCAGCTGGGTGGTTTAGGAGAGAGACATTTGCCATGCTCTACAGTGCTTACGGTTTGGAGGCAGGAGAGCACGGTGTGAGGCATGTGAATGCTGGGGTCAGGGACAACGGGGACCAAGTGGCATTTGCTCATACTTATTTTCAGGATTGTTATCTTGACTAACCCGGTAGTCAAATGAACTGCACTTTGCTTTCATAGACCCCAAACTCTTACATTTCATAATGAAAGAAAAAGTCTGGAGCAACACTGCCCTTCCGACAAGGCTCTGGTCGAAAGTGACTTCCCTAGAAGGTTTCCGAACCATACCCTCCTCCTCGCCCTACTCCAGACAGCAAAGGCATTCCCCATTTTTCTACCCTTGGCTTGCCAGCTGGAGCACTCAGTGTCTCAGGAGTAAGGGCCTGGACACTGCTGCCCAGGACACAGTGGGGCCACAGTAAGTCAGCTCACTCATCAAACACTGGCTGAGCACTCAGTGTTGGCTGTGGGACCCTGGGGATGCATGGTTGAGGACGATGCTGCTCCTGCTCTTGGGTCTAGGAGGGGAGTCAGACCTGGTTTTGTTGATCCAAATATTTTGACCCAGGAAAGTTAGAGGAACATTATATCATTAATAAGCATTTATCAAATGCCTATTATAGGCCAGACACTATTCTTAGAGGCGTATCTAGGGTCATCATCTGACTAATAATCCAGACTGGAAGGGGACAGAGAGAGGCTTCGTGGAGGAGGAGGTACCTGAAAGACAAGTCAGCTTAGGTTTGGCGAGGCCTGAGGGGGAAGGGAATTCCAACAGCAGCCTGGAGCCTCAGGGGCAGCGCTATGGGGGAAATGTGTTTATACCCTCACATGCATGCTGAGGACACTGAGACTGGAATCTCAGCAGCACCTTCCCAGACCAGAGCCTGAAGTCTGATGTCCCTTCTGCCTCCCCATCACTGTGCCCCTGTGTCCCGAGAAGTGGGAGTAACATGGGCAGGGGCCAGAGTGAGGGGCGACTAATGCCTTTCTAGAGCTGTGAGTCATTCCAGCAGTCTGGAGCCAGGCAGCCAGGGGTGAGGGGTTGATGAGAGAGGAGTAGGGAGAGAGCAGGCTGGAGCAGTAACCAGAAATAGGCCCTGCCCTGTGGCTGCAGAGTGTGTACTTTATCTTACAGTCCAACCAGAGCTCCCAGAGGGCCTTTCAGGGACTCCATCAGATATGTGTGCTTCAGAAAGTTCACTGGGTGTGCAAAGAAGATGAGCTCAGTACAGGTCCTGTTGAATTTGAGGGGCTGCAGGACTTTTAAGCTGGGCTGGAGCTGAAGCTCAGGGGAGAGCACTCAGCTGGAGGCCTAGGCGGGGTGCGGGGTTATCAACGCGAAGAGAGGAGCTAGGGCCAAGAGCAGATGAGCTCATGTGGGGAGACTGGGTGGTGTGGAAAAGAGGAGGAAGGACGGAGCCCAGGTCTTCCAGCATTCAGGAATGGGAGAGGAAGAGGAGCCAGCAAAAGAAACAAAATAACCAGAGAGCTAGGAGGGAGATCCAGAAAAGGTTGGGGGCAGTAACTGAACTTAGAGTGGGAGTGACTAGGGTCAGCTATCAAAATGAACCCCTTGTCAGTAAGGAGTGAAAGGCAAAGAATTCAGCAGAATATTTACCAATGAAACCTGAGTCATGGTATAGATTCCTGAGCCCAGCCCCCCAGAGATCCTGATCCAGTCAATCTGGGTGGGGCCCTGGAATCTTTATCTAAGCATAAGGTGATTGAGGAGCAGGCATTCATGGCATTGACTTCGAAGATTGCTGGTGTCTCAGGGGCAGGTAGTGAAAGGCAGAAATTGGGGAGGATGCCCTGGTGGCTCCCTGAGCAGAGAGAAACAGTCGGGGGGAGGGTGATCAACAGCACTTCCCCCAGCACACTCCCCACCTCGAGACCTTTCTTTTAGAACCCAGGTGCAGGCCCGGAGCCCAGCCAGGAGTAAACTGAGCCTCAGCGTGGAAAATATGGAACCAAGATATCCGGGGAGGGGGTGGGCGGGAAGGGGGATAATGCAAACCATGCAGATCTGCCCGGGAAAGAGCAAGGGAAGTGGGGCCAGGGACTGGAGCACAGCAAATGAGATAGGAGTTTGCAATGTGATATGGTAGTGCAATAAAGTCAGTCTCTCTCTCAGTTTCCCTCCCTCCCTGCCTGTCTCCTTACCTGCCTCCCTTCTCCTCCTCCTCCCCTGCTGCTGCTCCTCCTCCTCCTCCTCTCCTCCTCCTCTTCTTCCTTCTCCCCCTGCTGCTGCTCCTCCTCCTCACCCCCACCCTCTCTCTGCCTGCTGGCCTGGGCTGCTGCAGGCGTGAACCAAAAGCAAAAGATCCCTCATCTGCAGCTTCAGCCTTGCTGGGATAACACCTCCAGTATCCTCATCTTGACAGTCTCTTGAACTGGAGGGTATGGAAAATCACTGGGTGTTGCTGTGGGGCTGGGGTGGCGCTCTGAGGCAGCAGTATTCTGGTGTGCTATGATGCCGACAACCTGACTTCCTGTCCAGCTCTGTTCCTACTGGGATGTGTGGCCTTGGATAAGTCACTTAACCTCTCTGGACCTCTACTGTTGCAACTGTTAGGATGGAGGAGGTAGGGGTTAGATGGTATGATTCCTCTAAATTCTAGTATGTGAGAGTTTCATGGACTGGAGGCGTTTTGCCTGTGTGGCCCTGACCTCTCTATAGGGACAAATAGGGTGTGAGCTGACCTAGCACAGGGTATTTACTTTCCTTGGGACTCCGCTGAGTTTTATGTCCAGTCTCTTGTTTCAGCTTCACAACAGCCCTGTGAGGAAGGAATTCTGTCCATTTTACAGATGAGAATATTAACGCTCTGGTGAATTGGCCATTGGGTCTGGAGACAGAGAGGAGAAGGGGCATAGTCTCAGGCCCTGTACACACTCCCTCAGGGCCAGGCATTCTGGGAATTCCTGGATCCTAGTTTCCCAGTCCCAGAGTTTAGCACTCCCCTCCCAGTTTGTGTCTGGCTCACTGGTCCTGAACTGCAGCTCTGAGAAACAGCTCCTCCCATCCTAGCCCTTAGTGGCCATAATTCCCCATGAGAGTTGGACATGTGGCCGACCATATGGGGGTGGGGATACATATGGATTGATAAGGGGCTGGACAGGTCTTTGAAATGTCTTTTTGACATGCCTAAGGGAGCCAGCAGCCATGCGGGGCCCACAGTGTGAGGTCTGGGTACAGGGGTCCTCTCTGCCAGCCTCCCCTTCACCTTGATCCATCCCAGAAGTCTAACTCCCTTGACAGGGATCCTCTGAGCACATCTAATGATTGCCAGGTGGGAGTGGAGGACCGAGGGCAGAGGCTGCCAGGACCCTATCTCACCTCAGCTCTAATTGGCTTTCCTGCAAGCCAGGCATAGCTGCCCTCTCGGAGCTAGGCCTGGCTTCTCTCAAAACAGGACACTTGTCAGGCCAACCAGGCCCAGCCAACCTCTCCGATCCCTTGACAAACCCTGTCCCATGGCCTTTCCACTGAGAGGAAGGAGATCCATGGTTTCATCCTGGACTCTTCCAGGATTCTGGGCAGCCAAGTGGATTACAGGGACTTGGCTGCCCCTGAAGGGAGGCCCCCACTTAAACTCATACCTGGCACCCAGATGGGTGAAGGTATGGGATGTGGGGCTGCCTAAGGCAGGCCCCTTTCCTCTCTTCTGCAGGGCCTACTGATCTCCTAGCCCTGCCATCCTCTTCTCAACTTGCACACATTCCCAAGGGTTTCTGAGACCTAAAATAAGGCCCAGTTCCTACAAACTCACTTGATTCATCTTGGCCCCTGTGGAGTTTCCAGTGTCCTTTTCTAGCTGGGGCATACTATGACTCTTCAAGACTATTCTTGAATGACTCTGCGGGAGGAACTTCTCTCTGCAGACCAGAAGGGAAGTAGATTCCCTGTCACCTGAAGAAATCAAATCCCAATTTCTTAGCTTGGTATTCAAGTCCTTTGACCACTTGACCATTGGCAATATAGTTGCTTCGACTTCTCCCTGTTCCCAGAACATGCTAGACCTTTTCTCAAGGCAGTTCCACTGCTCCAGCTGCCCCTTCACTCACTGTCACCTCCCTCGATGATCTTTGTATCCTCCCAGGTCCAGCCCAAGGGGTGGGGACAGAGGGATCCTCCCTTGGTTTGCAGGGCCATCCTTGGCACCTTGATTCGCCTCTGTTCCTGCAGTGGCTTATATGAGCATCAGAGACATCAGTCTTTGTTGAATCATAACCTTCAGAAATATGAATTTATGGATGATTGACTTTCGTCATCTAGGGTCTGCCCCTTCTATGTGCAGTGCAGCTAACTGTGGGTTCACACATCTTTAACTAACAGAGCAGTCCGGGCTATAGGAAGTGCTTTCCACCTGATCTGAGAATCCAAGCTAGTTTGCTCACTCACTGTATGTGTGACTTTGGACACATGACCTTCCCTCTCCAGCCCGCCCTGCCTGTTTTGTGTTGGACAGGTAGTATCACAAAGTTGCTAAACTTACAGACCACCTAGGGACAAGCCACACCTTTACCAATGACTGGTTTTGGGCAAGTTACTTAACTTCTTTGACCTTTGGTTTCCTGACTCTCAAAATGAGAGAAATAACTGTACCTGTTGGTATTATGAGGATTAAGAGAGTTAATAAATGCAAAACCCTTAGCGTAATAGTAAGTTCTTAGTAAGTGTTGGCTGCCTTTGTTATTAATCATCTTATAAACTGTCAGATGGGTCTCAGGGTGCCTGGCAGATGGATGGGATCAGGAATTAAAGGAACGAAGGGACAGAGAAAGCCCTCTGGATGCTGTGAACTGGACCACATGGCACAACTGTGAGTCATCAGGTGATAAATAGGCAAATTGGATTTCCTCTGGAACAGAGTGATCCAGCGAACCGGATGCTAGTGTGCACAGATGACACATCTGTGTGTTCTCAGAGACTTTGCAATCACTTCATAAGAATGGACTCAGAGAACCTCTGAGAACGGGCAGCCAGCAGCCCAGCGATTCTAGACTTCTCAGGGACTGGCTCAGCTGTTCCCTCCTTTGGTCTCTACAATGGTCCTTGCTGGGAGGCAAGGAAGGGATTGAGAGCCTCATCCTTCTGGTACTAAAAGTGGGGCTCGTGGGAAAGGAAAGTGACTGGTATATGGTTGCATGGTTAAAAATGGTTAAGGACTTGGCATGCCCTGGAGAAGTAGCAGTTAGGTCAATCACCTCCAAAGGAAACAAGCCACAGACGCCTGGGTTTCAATCCCGGGCCTGGGGGAACAACTCATGTTCAACTAAATAAAAATAAAAATAAAATGCTTCTTCCTCTTCTCTCTTCCTGCCTGTCGGCTTACTGCTGCTTTCATTTCTGCCTGCACCTTTCTCAAACATTTTTTTTTTTAAATGTGGTCAAGGACTTGAGTCCAGGTCTTTTCAGTCCTGGTGGCCAGAACAGAAAGGATCAACCCTACAGGACAGACTCTCCCTTCCAGCCCTGCGCATGCCACTTGCATTGCATCACCTCCCATTCAGCAGATATGCGCATGCCCCAAAGTGCGGGGCACCAAAGACCCAGAGGTGAAACCATGCAGCCTGTCTTTGTCACCTAAGGGCTGCAGCTCAAGAACTCAGAAAGGCTGATTCAAGGGGCAGAGTCGCTCAGAAGTGCAATGGAGCCACATACAAAGTGTGGCAGGAACACAAAGGTAGGCGCATTTGGGCTCCAGGGAGTGGGGTTGAGGGAGAGAAAATTGGGGCAGAGGGGAAACAGCATCCAGAGAGTGGCCAGACTCCTCCTGAGCTGGCCACGAGATGTTTAGCTTGGAGAAGTGTGGCCCAGCTGCAGATGGTGGCTTAACCCAAGGGCTGAGCTGTCATTGACCTGGCATAATGGCACCCACCAGCCTCTCTTTTGGTTCCCTGATTCCCCACATTGGTTATAGCAATAAGTGGGACAAAGATCTCTTCGCAGAACTGTGTTGGCGCTGGCATAGAGTGGTGAGAAAGAGAGGGCAGAAAGCGGGCCGGGTAACTAGCCAGGTCAGGCACAACATCTACACTAGATGGGTAGGAGTCATCTTAGTTTCTGGCAAGCCGGGGGCCAAGGTGGCATCTCTGTTACCAGGCACCCCCCTTCCCTCCCTCATCAGTGATACCCAGGCAGGAA
>RJWH01011581.1:0-11632 GCA_004363575.1 Solenodon paradoxus | reverse complement strand
TGGGGGCCGGCAAGCGGGTGGGGAGTCTGCACGGGGCGGGGTGGGGGGGCATGGCTCAGCGGAGTACAGAGGACCAGGACTGTTCTAGAAGAGCAGACCTCAGGTCTGTGTCAATGGCGCCCCACTTCCTGTCGTCCCTTCTCCCCAGGTGTCTGCACCGGGCTGCTTCCCTGCCCCCACCGCTGCTGCCCTAGGTGAGGAAGCCGAAGGCAGGGTGGGCGACATGGCCAACAGCTCCATCGAGTTCCACCCCAAGCCCCCGCAGCAGCGGGAGGCCCCCCATGCAGGCGGCTTCGGGTGTACGCTGGCCGAGCTGCGCGCCCTCATGGAGCTGCGAGGGGCCGAAGCGCTGCAGAAGGTGCAGGAGACATACGGGGACGTCAGCGGGCTCTGCAGGAGGCTGAAGACCTCGCCCACCGAGGGTGAGTGCCGGCTGACACTCGGGCCCCCCGACACACCTCCCGGCCTTCAGGGGCCACCCTGGAAACGCTCCCTGAGCAGGAGCCTCAGCCTTGACCTCCTCGAGTCCCAAGGAGCTGTGGACACTCACTGCAAGCGGCACTCTCTGTGCCCCTTTGCATTGAGTGGAGAGAGAGGGACGGGGACCATGGCTGGAAGCGTCAGGCCCAGAAGCTCTCGGACGAAATGTGCATGGAGGACGGGGCTGCGCATGCGTCGGAGTCCCCATGTGCTCAGACAGCATCCAGTTAAACTGCTCGGGCGCCCTAAGGGCCCCGCAGCAGGGAGCATCTCCCAGGAAAGGGAGGGTGTGGCCCGAGGACCCAAAGTGCCAAATGGAGGTGGCATTGACCACAGGCTGTCCCCAAGAGGAGCAAGGCCTGCATCAGGGAGGGGGTCTCTCGGGCACCTGGGGGTGTGTCCTCTAGAAGGTTCTGGGATCCAGGCCTGACTGCCACCTTGGCTCCCGGTCTCAATCCCTGCCCTGCCTGATAGATCTGCTAAGGAGTGGGGACGCCCAGGGGCCAGGGTTGGCCCCATGTTCCAAGAACTGTAGCCTCTTCTGGTCCAGCTGGCACCTCCCTGCAGGGTCGCTGGCACTGTCCCAGCCCGTGCCAGCCCTGTTCTCGGCCAGCGCCGACGGTCTGTGGCTCACCGTCTCCAGCCCAGCACCTCCATCCACCTGGCCTGGCCCCGGGCCCCTCTGTCTGCTGGTGGCATGAGCTGGATGGGGGGGGCAGAGACGGTCCCTCGGGAGGATGTGGGCCCAAGGAGGCAGGCTGCAAGGGCACCCACCGGCCCGAGTGGCCTTCCCATGGCGCCCACTCTCTGCTTTTGCTCCAGAGCTGGCGTCACAGGGCCCAGAGTGGTGCGGCTCCTCATGGGGCAGATGGCTTGGCTGGGGGCCAAAGCATCTCCCTCGTTCCCTCCTCCTTGCCCGCCCCCAAGGATTTGGGTGGGTGCTGGGGTGGAGGGCCATTTAGCCACAAGGGCTCTGGCCTCCCCCAGATAAAAGCAGCAGATGGGCCTCAGCCAGCAGCTCTTCACTCTGCCTGTCAGGCCTTGTTAAATATTTAAAATGTCAAGGCCCCTGGGAACCTGCCTGATTCTGACGCAGCGGCTCTGCAGCTTGCTGGTGCCTGGGGGGTGGGGGGCGGAGAAGGGCAGGTGCTCCTGTGGGTGGCCTGTCCCTGCAGGGAGAGCTAGCCCGCATCCCTAAGCATGTGCGGCCACAGGAGGTGTGCCCCTCCCTCCTGGCCCTCAAGGTCCCACCGCCAGTGAGGGGCCCTGGGCACCTACTGACCTGGCTCTGAGTCCTCACCCAGAGGCCTCAGTCTTGCTCAGACACAGTGGCCCTTGTCCCGGGAGGGGCCAGTGTGTGCTGTGCCCGGGCCCCTCACCAATCCCCTGGCATCTTTGAGGGAAGCAGCAGAGTGGAGCTTGGGGAGGCCAATGGGGAGCTGAGGCGGCACGCAGGGTGCTCGGGGAGGGGACTCTGGCCTCTCCCAGCAGGAAGCTCTTCAATGATCTCGGCCTCTGTCGCCACCCAAGAGGGTTCCAGAAGGCTGGGTCTGGGCCAGCCAGGCTCAGTGGTAGACTGCCCGGGGGGACCTGGACCCACCTTCCCGGCCTGGTCCCCGTGGAAGAGGGGTGGATTAGCTGGAGCCTCCTGATGTGGTCCTAATCCAATTCCAGTGGCATCTGGCCTCTGCTCTGGGCAGAGCGCCCATCTGTGTCCATGCCAACAGTCAGCCCCTGCCCCCGCAGCCCAACTGGCCAGGCTGGGGTCTCCGGGCTGCACGCACTGGAAACTGGGGGCCTGGCTGCCATCGGTCCCTCTCAGGAGTGCTGTGACGGGGCTGCTGCTGGACCCCAAGTCCACAGAGAGGCCACAGCCCCAGGCAGGTCTAGAGCAAGAGCCAGGGAAGTGTGGCCGCAGCAGTGTCAAGGGCAAACCAAGGCCATGGGAAAGGCTGATGAGGGAGGGTGGGGGAGGGGCTCCGAGGAAGGGGCCCCTCAAGGGGAGGCCCAGACTTCCACTGGGGACAAGCTGGGCATGTGTCGCGGACGGGTGGCAGGCAGGAGCTGCGAGGACCTGTGGCTCCCTGGAGCCTATGAGGGCTTCTGTGCCCCCCCTTTCACATTTCCTGCAGCTTGACACGGGCTCAGTCAGATGGGGTGACAGCCCTCCCTGACCCTTAGGAGCTGAGACCCTGAGCTTCTCCCAGACGCCCAGCTGGGGAAGCTGCAGCTTCCAGAAACTTGAGCTGAGGCAGGGCGTCAGGCTCCAGGAGGCCTGGGGCGAAGGGCAGGGACAGCTGCGCCTCCTCTGGGGCAGACGGCGGGGCGGCAGGCTTTTGCTCTGGTCAGCTCTTTAACCTGCCCTCCAGCCCAGAAGCCCATCTTCCCCTGCCCTGCACACCTCCAACTCCTTCCACCCCACTTAGCACCACCTTGTTCTCCAGGTGTCTGGGACGGAGTCTGTGTGGCTCCCAAGACGCTGGGGGCCGCCAGGGCTGAGCCCCGCCTTCTGGCCTTGCCCGGCCTGGAGGGAGGCAGCCGGAGTCACAGCCCACCGGCTGGAAGCTGCGATGCGCCGTCTTTCCACTAGGTGGCAGTGCGGGTCTGAGCACCTGGGCAGAGAAGAGGGGAGGAGGGACACGGGCCGCAGGGATGGCAGGTATGGGAGCATCGCTGAAGGGCCTGGAGGGAACAGAATCCTGAGGGCTGAGGGTGAGGCCAGGGGATTGGGTCGCCTCATCTGCCAAGTGCTGTCCGGTCTTGGGATGCGTAGGCGCGAGAGAAGAGACCTTGCGCGTGTCGATCTGAACCCGTCCCCCAGCCCACACAGCCATTGCTGGGGCTGTGGAGAGGGTCTCTCGGCGCTCCACAACCCCTCAGCACTGTGTGACAGTGCCTTGTCTGCTCAGGCCACAGGGAGTCCCCCACCAGAATGGGCTTCCCCACCCTTCACCCTCCTGTCCTCTGCCTGGTGACCCGAAGATGCTGCCATGTCATCACCAGCCATCGACAGTCTAATTAGGAGCCTTGGCCGCCCCACTTCTTGTTCTCAGGAGGGGCAAGTGCCAGAATCTGACTAGCAGCCGTCACTCCATTAGTGAGACAGAGGCTGACTTGGGGTCCTGAGGGAACTGATCACTGAGCTTGGCTGACAAGTCAGGGTCTCATTCAGGTTGCCAAGTGGACATTCAAAAGCTGCCAAGGGCACGTCCCCAAGGGACTGGGGGAGGCAGGGGTCCATGGGCCGGTGAGGAGCCCACGTTCTGTCCTACCTTTTGCTGTGGCCCCCACTGGGGCTCGAGGCTGGCATGACCACAAAGAAACTGTCCCCAGCAGGCTGAGGGACTGAACAGGTCTCCGGACTGCTGCACCCACCCTCTCCCACATCCAGGGGGACACTGAAGGCTCTGTGTCAAGCGCAGTGTGCCCTGCTTGTCTCCACAGACCCTCTCCCTCCGCGGCCTCCGTGTCGTCAGCTGGCCCCTGGTGGGGTGGCAAAAGCGACTCCGACCCGGGCCCCAGCTGATGGGGCTCCCCCACCCAGTCTCGCCCCAAGCCCTACGCTCCCCGGAAAAGCCTGGCTGCTCTCTGCTCCTGTGTCCAGGCGACACATTGGCCATCCTTGGCCAGACTGGGTCCCCTGTGCCCTGTGTATGGCTGGATGTTCCTGCCGACTTCACATGCCCTTCCGAAGACCTGCTGCAGTGTCGAGACCCCTCTCATCAGGGCCTGTGGGTGTCGGGGCTACGCTGTGCTGCTGGAGGAGCCGCACGCAAGCCCAGGCTTCCAGCAGCACAGCCGCCTTCGGAGCCTGCCGCCGGCGGGAGAGGGCGGACAGGGCCGGGGTGGGGGCAGGTGTGCGGCCCTCCCATGCACTCCACCTCTGCCTTCCCGACGCAGGCCTGGCAGACAACGCCACCGACTTGGAGAAGCGTAGGCAGATCTACGGGCAGAACTTCATCCCCCCCAAGCAGCCCAAGACCTTCCTGCAGCTGGTGTGGGAGGCGCTGCAGGACGTGACCCTGATCATCCTGGAGGTGGCTGCCATCGTCTCCCTGGGCCTGTCCTTCTACGCGCCCCCTGGAGAGGAGAGTGAAGGTGAGTGCGGGGCCTGAGCGCCTGGCATGACGGGGAGAATGGGAGTCGACGCACAGGAGGGTCACCGGACGTCCCAGCCCCAGTGGCAGGGAGGAGCTGGCTGCAGTGCCTCCTGGGCCACCTCTGTCCTTCCCCTGTGTCCTTGGTGCAGCATGCGGGAATGTGTCGGCGGGGGCGGAAGACGAAGGGGAGGCCGAGGCCGGCTGGATTGAGGGCGCAGCTATCCTACTGTCTGTCATCTGTGTGGTGCTGGTCACGGCCTTCAACGACTGGAGCAAGGAGAAGCAGTTTCGAGGCCTGCAGAGCCGCATCGAGCAGGAGCAGAAGTTCACGGTCATCCGGAATGGGCAGCTCCTCCAGGTGCCCGTGGCCGCACTGGTGGTGGGGGACATCGCCCAGGTCAAGTATGGTGAGTGTGCCCCGTCCGCACTCCTGGGAGGAAACCCCACACCCGTCTCGGAGGAGACTCCCGTGTCCTCGCCTCAGTGGCCTCGGAGCCTGGGCCCCCCTTCCCCCGGAGCTGGATGACCCCGCTGAGAGTGGGTGGGCCTCCTGGGGGGTGGGGACAGGAAGAGGGGCCGCCCGAACCCACGGCTGCACCTCCGGCTGTCCGGGCCACCCTAGGAGATCTGCTGCCCGCCGACGGCGTGCTCATCCAGGGCAATGACCTCAAGATCGACGAGAGCTCCCTGACTGGGGAGTCCGACCACGTGCGCAAGTCCGCAGACAAAGACCCCATGCTGCTGTCTGGTGAGCGCCCTGTCCTCCTCCTCGGATACCCCCCTCGGTGGGGGTCTGAGGACTTCGCCCTTGCAAGGAAGTGGAGACAGGGCGGTGGCACTCCTGCCCTGGGGAGGTTGCTGCTCCCTTCCAGAAGGTTCTGGCTTAGGAGTAAACAGGACCAAAAGACTGGAAGTCCCAGGTGGGTTCACTCCGTGCTTGGGGGCAAGTGGTGGGTCCTCTGCGGCCCTTGGGGTCTCCCCCATGTCTCAGAGGCTTCGACTCGGCCTCCAGACACCGAAGGCCTGCTCTGGGGACTCCCCGGGGGAGACCCTGCAGCCGCTGGGCACGCCTCCACCTGACGCATAAACCCAGCAGTGTCTGTGTTACTGTGCCAGGCACTCATGTCATGGAAGGTTCCGGAAGAATGGTGGTGACCGCCGTTGGTGTGAACTCCCAGACTGGCATCATCTTTACGTTGCTGGGAGCTGGCGGAGAGGAGGAGGAGAAGAAGGAGAAGAAAGGTACGGCACGCTGCCCCTCCCACTCTCAGGCGCGCACCCTTTCTTTTTCGCCGGCCCCAGGGCCAGCAGGTTGGGGTGCCCCGCTCGTGTGTCAGGGTGGCACTCCTCAGTTGTGCACACTGCCCGACTAGGGCACCCAGCCTGGGCAGGCGTGGGCTCCGGGGACCTGGCCAGTCACCCCGGCTTAGGAGGCAGCTGCCCTGTGCCGCGTGCCCACCCTCACTGGTGCTCGATCCCCTGGTGAGGCGCTGAAGGTCCCAGGCCGCCAAGGCCACCGAGGACACGCAGGGTGTGAGCCAGGGTGCGGCCTGAGCACGCCCAGAGAAGCTGTGCTGGGGGTGGTCCTCCCCATGGGGTGAGCAGTGTGGGGACCAGATGTCGTCACAGCCCAGCTCTGCAGCTGCTCTGCTGCCTCCTTGGGCTGAGCGTGGAGACCCGGGCGGGGCGGAGTCCTCCTCAAGCCCCAGGCAGGTCTTCGAGGCCCAGGCCCGCCTTGTTCTGAGCTGCTTTCCTCTCGGCAGGGGCTCCGGGTGGGAGCGCAGGGGCCACCCCGGCCTGTCCTCCAAGCACTCCTGGCCGTTTCTTTACGCCATCTCTCAGTCCCCAGGCAGGCAGGAGGGTGGCAGGCCTGGGGCCTAAAAGGGACAGCACCACTGACGCTGCCTGGTGGCCTCTCCACATCCTGTGACTGGCGTGCAGGGAACTCCTCAGGACCCCTCCTTAGCTGCCGGCTCAGCCACCTGGACTCACCCCCTCCCGCTTTGTCCCCTAAATTTCAATGCCCTCCAGCCCCAGGCCCACCCCTGCCTTTTATTCTCGACTCCAAGTCAGCCTTCTCGGACTGCCCGCCTCCCCACTTTTCTGTAGTACTTATCCCACAGCAGCACCTTTTCTCTGGAGGCCCCCCGGACCTGTCTGCAGCTTCGCTCTGTCATCAGTCCTTCCTTGGGACCCCACGTCCCCAGGGCTGCCATCGTGTATCTTTGGGGATCCCCATTCCCCCAGAAGTCTCCATCTCTGAACTTCACCCCTCGCACCTACAAGGGCCTGAGCACAGAGGACCCTCTCCACCACCCACCCCACTGTGACAGGGTCACTCGCTCCTCCCCGGGGCGCCCAGATCAAACCCCATCTGTTCCTGAGCTATTGAGCCCCGAGCTCCTCCAGCTGCAGCATCACCTGCTTTTCGAGTTGCTGCCCACAGGGACACCTGGGCAGGGAGGCAGGGGCTTCTGGGGTGCAGAGATTGCTACTGTGTCCCCAAGCACACTGGGGTGTGTGTGGGCCCACCTGCCAGGCTCTCCCGGGTCCCCCAGAGACCCCAACCCAAGTTCCTGGCCTTGGAAAACAAATGCGAGACAAGCAATGTTTGTCCGGCCATGGGAAGTCTGTCCTTACCACGGTCCGCACCGCCAGCCGTGGGCCTTGTGGCTGCAGAGCCTTGGGGCTTCCTGCCGCCACGTGCAGTTGTTGGCTGCTGGAGCTACAGAGGGAGTGGCCCATGTCCCGCTTTGGCAGAGCCCGCCCAGTCCCTGCGCTGTTCATCCGGGCCCAGTTTGTCCCGAGCCCAGCGGGTCTCTAGTCTCTTTTCGCCCCTCTAGGCACTCAGGGACCATGTAGGACCCTTGCGCTGCCTCCGGAGGGGCCACTTAAGGCAGCTCCAGCACCTGGCAGCACTAACTCTCCCCCCCCAGGCCTGGTCTCAGGAGCTCCCAGCGAGCATGTGGGGGGAAGGCCCCGTGGTCCTGCCCCATCCTGTGTATGCCAGGGCCTCGTGGGTGTTCTCAAGTCTCCGTGTCTGTCCTTCCTCTTCCATCGCAGGCAAGCAGCAGGATGGGGCGATGGACAGTAGCCAGAGCAAAGGTAATGCGCCCCCGCCCAGGGGGGTGCAGGGTGTGGCAGGGGGAGGGGCCTCCTGGCGCAGGAGCTGCACTTAGAGACCAGGTGAGTGGGGGCGGCCGGCGATAGATCCCCCCAGTGGAGGCCTGAGCAGCCCTGTGTCATCCAGTTCAGCTGCCTCTTTGCTAGGCCTCTGAGCCAGCAAGACCGGTGGCTATTTGTGGCACCGAGCCTGTGACCCCTCACCACAGACCAGGGAGGCACCAGCTGTGAGACCTGCCACTTGGCCTCACGACCCTGCCCTTCCAAACAGAGAGGGTTGCCAGTGGTCACTTCTAGGCTCCGGGAATCCAGAGGTGCACAAAGGGTGGCCCTGGTCCTCAAGAAGTTGGGCGTCCAGAAAGATGGCCCCAGGAACGGCGTGCAGCCAGGAACCCAGGGACAGCGAAGTGGGTGGACGAGCAAGCAGAGCTCCCAGGCCCCTGGGGTTGGGAGGACATTTGGAGCAGAGGGACAGCCTGATGGGAAGGGCCCTGGAGAGGCAGGGAGTGGAGGTAAGCGCCAAGCTAGTGACCCAGCCGGCCGGCTGGTACGCTGCTGGAAAGACCACTGATGAGCGGTGTCTGGCTGCCCAGCGCAGAGGGATGGGCGGGAAGACTGGAAGACAGGGAGAGGCGGAGAGGCTGTCCCTTTTTCTCTCCCACGACACACTGACATGGCCCCAGAACACCAGATGCCCCATGGGGTGGGGGAAGAGTGGCGAAGGAGAAGCAGAAGTTGGGCTTCAAGTCAGGTGTCACCTTCACATGGGAACAGGCAGGATTTGGGGGGCCAGTGCAGTTGTAGACTCTAGCAGGCTAGAGTGTGTGAGGAGGACAGAGCATGGAGGGGACACGCCGCCATCATGTCAGGGGCAGACCAAGAGTACTGGACCCACGGGGGGCGCAGAGGTGCGGCCTCCTGTTCGGAGAGGTGGTCAGAGGGAGATTCGACCCTTGCAGGTTGGGAGCAGGCTGGGTCTCCCTGAGGACAGTGGGCACGTGGGTTAGATGCCCATGGGTTGATGAGTCAGGGCTCTGGAATGTTCCTTGGGCCACAAGCCGCTGCTATCAGGTATTGAGAATCCGGGCTTACAAGACTGGTCACCCTGTCTGTGTGCCCAGGTCACTCGTGCTTGTGTCTGCCCTCCTTTCCCCTGCGAGGCCCCAAGACCCATCTCTATCCCACCCACCCACCTCAGGAGGCCTGGGCTGAGAGCTGAGACATGCCCCAAGCCGTCTGCACGCGGGAAGCAGAGACACCCCCTGAACCCCGATTCTTCTCGTATGGCGCAGCTTGTCTTTCCGCGTTAACGCCCCTTGCGGGAGCCCCGGCCACCAAACCCTCACCTGGGCCGTGGGGCTCCTCTGTGCGCAGCTAAGAAGCAGGATGGGGCGGTCGCCATGGAGATGCAGCCTCTGAAGAGCGCAGAGGGCGGGGAGATGGAGGAGCGGGAGAAGAAGAAGGCCAGCGTGCCCAAGAAGGAGAAGTCCGTCCTGCAGGGGAAGCTCACCAAGCTGGCCGTGCAGATCGGGAAAGCAGGTGGGGCGGGCGGAGGGCACTGCAGGAAGGCCCGGGCCGGTGGCCTGGGCAGCTGGAGGGGTCAGGCCGGGGCTGACCGGGGGCTTCGGGCAGGGTGTGGCTCAGCCCCTGTGCCGAGCAGGGGGACCAAACCACCACTAAGGCCGGGCCGGGGCTCCTCCCGACCAGACCAGGCTGGCTCTGGCTGTCGTGCCCTCACCTCGTCCTCCCTTGCTCTCTCTCCCTTCCTGCCCTGCCCTGCCCATGCCCCTTCTCGCCCCTCCCTCCCTCTGCGGCCTCCATGGCGCCTGGGCAGGGCTGGTGATGTCTGCCATCACCGTCATCATCCTGGTCCTCTACTTCGTGATCGAGACCTTCGTGGTGGAAGGCCGGGTGTGGCTGGCGGAGTGCACGCCAGTGTATGTGCAGTACTTCGTGAAGTTCTTCATCATCGGGGTCACTGTGCTGGTCGTGGCGGTCCCGGAGGGCCTGCCTCTGGCCGTCACCATCTCCTTAGCTTATTCTGTCAAGGTAAGACCAAGAAACAAAGGACGTAGAAACAGATCTAGAAACTGCCATGGCCGGGGTTCAGCCACCCGGGTGCAGGGGGCTGGCGGAGACAGCGGCAGGCCCAGTAGGGCCACAGATGGCGACCCACTGATGCCAGGCGGCCTTCCTCACTGACTTCCTGTGCACGACACAAGGAGCCAGAAAGCAGGGTGGAGGGGTAAACCTGCGGCTCGGCATCTGCAGGGAGCGGGACGGTGGGCACCAGCAGACAGTGAGCAGAGCCCACGGGTAACCCCACAGGGGCTGTGGTCCTGGGAGGTGAGGAGAGCCCTGAACTCTTACAGGCCGTTAGTACCGCCTGCGAGGGGCAGGGCACGGCCGTCACACACACGGTCCTGCGGGCCGCCTCTTGCTCCCTCAACCTGGTGAGCCAACAGCCCCAAGGAAGCTGGCGCCCCCCGTGTGTGTCCTTCCAGAAAATGATGAAGGACAATAACCTGGTCCGCCACCTGGACGCCTGCGAGACCATGGGCAATGCCACGGCCATCTGCTCCGACAAGACGGGCACGCTCACCACCAACCGCATGACCGTGGTCCAGTCCTACCTCGGGGACACGCACTACAAAGAGGTTCCGGCCCCCAGCGCCCTGACGCCCAAGATCCTCGACCTCCTGGTCCACGCCATCTCCATCAACAGTGCCTACACCACCAAGATACTAGTGAGTCGGCGGCTCGGCACTCCGAAGCGCTTCCGACCGCAAGTACGAGGGGCCGGGGCGCCGGCCGCCCTCCCCTGGTCCCTGGCCGCAGGGACCCATCTCTATCCCACCCACCCACCTCTTACACTCCAGTGGATGGAGGGAGAGCTGGCCGTCTAGTCCACACAGAGGCCATCCTGTCTCCCCGCCGCCGCCCCTGCCGACGTGGCGGCAGAAGCCGGCCAGGGCCCAGGGGCGCAGGCGGGCGCCTGTGCTGTGCGGCCCGCGCCAGGCTGCTCTCCTCTCCCAGCCTCCGGAGAAGGAAGGCGCGCTGCCACGCCAAGTGGGCAACAAGACGGAGTGCGCCCTGCTGGCCTTCGTCCTGGACCTGAAGCGGGACTTCCAGCCGGTGCGGGAGCAAGTTCCAGAAGACAAGCTGTACAAAGTCTACACCTTCAACTCCGTCCGCAAGTCCATGAGCACGGTCATCCGCACGCCCGACGGCGGCTTCCGCCTCTTCAGCAAGGGCGCCTCGGAGATCCTGCTGAAAAAGTGAGCGGGCCCAGGCCGCCGGGGCGGGGCGGGCCGGGGGCAGGGCCCTGGGGACTCGCGGACTCTCCATGGGACCGCCGTCCACTGTCACAGCACCATCAGCACTCAAAGGAACGCCGCCCCCACGAGCCGTCACTCCCATCCCCTCCCAGCACCTGTCACCACTCATCTGTCTGTCCCTACGGCTTGTCCTGCTGCGGACACGTCATTCGATGGACCCTCTGGGTGGCCTTCAGTGGCCGCCTTCCGTCCCTCTGCATCCTGTCCCAGGCTCATCCTGCGGTGGTGTGGGTCAGGACGCCACGTCTCTGCGTGAGCAGTGTTCATGGCACGGAGACACCCTCCCGTGTGTACAGAGGGCTCTTGACAGGCACCTGGGCTGACGCCACCTTTGGGCTACTGCGAGTCATGCGGCTAGGAGCACAGTGTGCAAAGTTTTGTTTGAACACGTGCTCTATTCTCGTGGCTGCATCTTCCTCGGAGTGGAATCCTGGGCCCTGTAGAAGCTCCATGTTTCACTTTTTGAGAACCCGCCTCCAGTGTAGGAGGGCTAGCTCTCCTCCTCACCAGCCTGGATTTTCGGCTGCTCTTCCTTCTCCTGCTCCTCCTGCTCCTCCTCCTCCTCCTCCTCCTGCTCCTCCTCCTCCTCCT
>RJWH01011580.1:0-11637 GCA_004363575.1 Solenodon paradoxus | reverse complement strand
GCCCACTGCACTACGAGGTCATCATGAGCAGGGAGCTGTGTGTGAGGATGGCCGTGGCTTCCTGGGGTCTGGGGGGTGTCTTTGGAGGTTTGTTTTCAGGGGGCACCTTCTCTTTATCCTTCTGTGGCCCCAGAAACCTGCCTCAGTTTTTCTGTGATGTCCCCTCTCTGCTGAAGATTTCCTGCTTAGAGGATCACATCGCCATTGATATCAGTGTGGCAATAGGCGTGTTTTACGGGGTGATGTGCTTGCTGGCCATTGTCTGTTCCTACGTGTACATCTTCAGGGCAGTGCTCAGCATCCCATCTGGGCGCAGTCGACCCAAGGCCTTCTCCACCTGCCTACCCCACCTTTTGGTGGTGACCACCTTCTTTCTGACTGGAGGCACTGCCTATCTGAAGCCTGTGCCCGAGTCCCCTTCTGCCTGTGACCTGCTGCTCTCCATGTTGTACTCAGTACTGCCCTCCACTCTGAACCCCGTCATCTACGGCCTGAGAAACAAAGATGTCACTGCGGCTCTGCAGAGGCTCATCCACAGACCTGCCAGGAGTGGGCCATAGGAGAAACAAGCATGATCACCAGTGGTCACAACTCTCTCTTGTCTGGTCAGCAATCTGTGCCATGTGAGGTATGTTAACTTAATGCTTCTGAGTCGATTGTTTTTTTCTTATGTATTTAGACTAATAGAATTTTCTCCTGCATTATAATAAGTTCTAGCTTCCATGTCAAAGTCTTTTTCTGAGTGAAATTGCCGAATTTTGTCTTCTTATTCACAAGGCATGGTTAGTTCCCTAAAATAAAACATTTTATAGCTCATCTAAAACCATATAATCTGGACAATTCACCTTCAAATCCTATTTTCAGACATTGCATTCATATGTCAAAGTTTGTCTAACTCAAAAATCTCATGTATCAAGTAGAATAACCGTGTATATTTATGTAATAGCAGCATTGAATGTCATGGATGTGAACACAGATATCCTTATTAATGCATAAGCATTCTTATGCTGTGGACCTTCCCGTAGCTGTGTCGTGAGTTTAAGAACGAAGTGTTTTGTAGATGTTGCTGTGCTGAATGCTTGTGGGCAGCAGTTCATCCTGTAAAGTACTTTCAACTTATATTTTATCAATATTGGGAACAACTGCCCTATTTAATGTTATTCCTTTATGGTCTATTGCAACTGTTTATTTGTTCTGACTCACAAAAGAAGAGTTAAATGGTGTTTGTGAGCTGGGGGTGGCAGCAGGGGAGTGTGGTTGGGAAGATGCTATTTAAGGTTCAAACTTGGAACTCAGAAATAAATAAACCTGAAAATCTAATACATAGCGATTATACACAAAGTTTTTAATACTATTTTTCTCACAAAAACATACTTTTGTGATAGATAATTGTGTGACATGCTATAGAGTATCAATTAGCACTATGGTGATAATGATGCTGTAATATAGAAATCAAATCAACACACCATACCCATTAAACTTGCTAAATGTTTTATGCCAATTCTATCTTAAAGTAAACTTTAAAAAATAGCGTGAAGAAGAAAAAATACAATGGTTTCAACATCAGAAAAAAACAAAATTGCTTTTGTTCAATGCAAAAAAATGAACGTTAAGTGATGAAATTGAATATGCACATGAAATTGAATATGTTTCCTTGACTTTTTCTGTGTCCACTGTTTCACCTACATTTTTAGCTCTAAATTTTAAAAATGAATAAAATTTCCTGTCCACATGAGGTACTAATATAGCAAGAGAAATCAGTAAAAGCAAAGTTTTGCTTTAGACTAGAGCAAAACATTTATTATCAGATATCAAAGAATTACATTGTAGAAATTCAAAGGACATTCACCAAATAAAAGACTTATTTAAAAATGAGTATTAACTTAAAAAGCTATCAGTGAAGTAAATGGAAATGAGTGACAGAATCAACTCATTAGATGTGATTTTTGATGCTCATGGACTCAGCACCAAGTACTAATTAGTATCAGGGCTGATGTTAGTTTAAAGATTGTGACTTCTCTTTGGCAGAATTTGGAACTTGAAACTCATGATTGTTAGATTATTATTTGTTCATCACTCCTTGATCAACTTTATTAGCAATTAACATGTCTTACTTTTCTTGATTCAAAAATCGTGTTTAAACATGTAAACATTAATTAACATTAAACATTAATATTTAAGCTGATAAGCAATAGAAGAGACCTGCATGTACTGGAGGCCATGTAGATCATATAATCTACCCGCCAGTAGAATAAAAAATGCTTTGTTCCCCAAAACAAGTACCCTTACCCCTTTCCCAGACCCTGCCAACCACTGATCTGATGCCTATTGTGTAATTTTGTCTTTTTGACATTGCAAGAATTAAATGATCAATCAAGGATATCCTGGGGCTCCCAGAACATTGGTTCTCCCAATGATTGTAGATTAGCTCCATACTACTATGTGTTTTTTTAACATCATGGAAAGCGGCTTATTTTTATACATCCTAGGAAATTGAAGTGTGCTAGAATTCCAAACTGATGGAAGATACAGACTAAAATATTTGAGACAAATATACATACACATATAGAGCACACATGCATAAGCATATGTAGAACATTTAGTGAATATATTTCATAAACTTTGTATATATGTATATTTATATATATTTATGTGTGTATATATGCACCAATATATTTCCTAAATATCTTCCCTATAATCCTTACACATCTTGTGAATTTCAATACTAGACTGTATTAAATGCATGATTCATTTTCAATGAATTCCATTGTGAATCAAAGTTGCCACTCTCTTACAAAATATGAACATTCGCTCTGATACACAGAGTTGATGTTATGAGAGAAGCCTCATGACATCGGTTCCTACACTTCCTTTTCTTTCATTGCCCAGAAAAAACCCCTCTCCCAAGCTCTCTTGTCAGGAGCGAGGTGACTGAGTTCTGGTTGTTGGAAGGTGAAGAGAACAGAAGAACATTTCACCCAGAGTTGACCTGGAAACATTACAGAAAATGTTCTGACCTCATCTTACTTTGGTGATGCATTCATTATTCGTATGTTGTAACTGGAATACAGCAGCTTAAATGCGAGTAGAGAGCAATTATGGGTACTTTCCTGTGACTCTTTTTATAAAAAAATAAAATGATAACATTATGAGATTCATTGAATGGGCCAAGAAACAAGTGTCTGAATTCTTCTTAAAATTTGTACTCTAAAAAAGTAAACATTACATCAAACTCTGTCCATCAACGATGTATAAGGATTTGGAGATTACAAAGTGTGTAATTAAGAATTTTTACAACCTTCTATAATAGACTTTCCATAAGCTAGACTTTGAAATATGGATATAATTTTGTTAAGTGGAGGATTTCATGAGGAAGGTAATGTGAACAAAGTTTCAGAAATGTTGTGATGAGCCTGCAGAGTTTAAAAGGCATTGCTGAAGGAAAAAATACATTTTTAAATACCTGGTATGAGAAATGTAACTGAAAACACACAACCGCTGCCTCAACCCTCCCCAGTCAATTGCACATACACCACTGCATGTGTGAGGTTAGTAGAGTCAGTGAGCATGGAGGTGAGAATGGAGGTGAGCATGGAGGTATGTCAGATAGTGAAGGCATCAACACGCATTTCTATCTCACCCAATTATGAGTGCGCAGAAGACTTGGGTAGTGCAGAGTGCAGAATTGAAATGGTTCTGAATAAATAGGTAATTAAAATGTGATGTGACATTAACAATGGGAAAGTATGGTGTAGGAGTAATCAGAAGTGAGAAGCAGATAAGGCTTTCCTAAATTCCAATATGCAACTAAAACAATTAAACCAATGTCTAGAATTGCACTAGAATGAAAGAAAGTTTTTATTTTTTATTAAACTAAAGTAGCACTGGTTTATACCAATGTATAGGATTCAGTTATTCAGCATTTATAAAACAAACATTTGTATATGACATGTTATGTTCTCCACCTAAAGACTCTTTCCCATCCCTCAACATAATTGATTCCCTTCATATGTTCCATTCACCCCACCCACATTCTCCTCTGGTGACCTTCAATATGCTATCTGAATCTAAGAGTTTTATCACTTAGTTTCACTTGTTTGCTTGTCTTCCACACATGAGTGAAATCATACACCATTTGTCTTTCTTCCAGTCTTATTATACTTAACATAATATACTTGAAAGTATATATGTGGCCCCTGTTCATCGTATCATTACCTGCAATAGCAAAGAACAGGATACAATCTAAATGCCCATCTGCAGATAAGTGTTTCAAAAAGATGTGGTATATACATAATGGAATACTACTCAGTTATACAAATGATGAAATCTTGCCATTTCCAACAATATAGATGGACCTAGGAGGGATGCTATAATAAAGAGAGACATTGGAATAAAAATATGATTTTTGATGATACAGACAAAGGTGTCAAAAACTGTCTTCTTAAATCTGTGAGTGATCATATAAAATAATAATTAAACATATGCTGGTTGAATAGGTGGATTACGATAAAATCATGTATATTTTAAACAAAAGAATTAAGCTAAATCATCATCTTAAAATCATTTCCACCAAATAATGAAAGCGTAAAGCTATAGAGGAAGCCAAATAAATAAAACAGATTAAAATCTAGGATATTAAAGCATTCACTAAAACTAAAGGAAGGACAATAAAGGAGGCATCTCTGGAAAGCATGCACGGAGATGCCACAAAGGTAAAACAACCAGTTTTTCAGATCCAACATAGAAAAAGAGATTTTTCTGCTTCGACATTAGCCAGAACAATTTGGAGAACAGAAGACCTATGGCCGGCTCAATAGGTGGTGAGAGGCGCAGGGATTCAACAGAAACTTCAGTGGCAAAGGGAAGCCCATAGAGAGGGGAGTTTAGGAGTATGAGCACAACCTGTCTTCTCTTTTCAAAGCTTAGCTGGAGTTGGGCAGGCCCTGCAGACATTCTAAATAGTGTAGAACAGTTACTGTGACCTCCAGCACCACGCAGGGCTTGAAATAGCGATCCCACTGCTGCCTCCCTCTTTTCCTGGCAGAAACTGCAGAAGCAGCTCCACTAATCTCTAGCAGTGAGAATTCAGTCAGAGCCAAAGTGGCAGCCTAGATCAAAGTGAGCAGGGGAGGGATTTCCATGAATGCTGCCGACAACTTCCTGTGCTATCATATTCAAGACACTACAGAGCAGTGGCTCTAACCCTGTGCACTCGTCCAGGGTTAGAAACAGTAGTGATTCTGTTGCTGCCTCAGTCTCCTCCTGTGGAAAGACCACAAGCAGCCTCCCTAATCTCTAACAGTATAAATTCAGACAGAGCAGAGAGCAGTAAGCCTGAGTCAAACTGAGCAGGAGAGGGGTTTCTGTGATTCCTGCTAATGAACTCTTGGCTAGAAAAAGACAAGAAGGAGAAAATTTGAGACAGAAAGAACAGAAGCATACAGATGCTGCGCACCTCCCACTACACACCCAGGGGCTTGGGCCCCCTGAGAATCAGGATCCAGTGATTAAGTGATTAAGACCCTAGAAAAAAAGCCCATGAAAAGGACTTGACCCTGATGATTTGGTGAATACAAGGGATCTAACTCCAGACAGCAGGCTCAAGTCACATAGCTCCAGCCAGCAGAGTTCTACTAGCAAAACAAGACTACCCTCCCACAATCAGGTAGCAAAACTACACACTCACAGATGACCACCACAGCCCCTCAAACCCGTGCCCACCCCACCCAGCAGTCATCCTCACTCCTGACACAGCAGGATATACTACAGAAGACTGTAAGGTTAAAAAATACAAAATAAACCAAAAGTAGAGCACCCCCAGGCAGAAGTTAATAAAAACAGACAGACTAGCAGCAGATCGATAAGATCCCAAATCATGGGGGGGAAAACCCACAACACACCCTGAAACTTCAGGAAATGCAATCACAAAAAAATGACAGCTCATCAAAAATTTGCTTTGAGGACATCTACTTCTAACAAAGAATTCAAGCCTGCAATCAGAAAGAAAGTCAAAGAATTAAGAAAAATCAGATAAATACAACAAAGAGCTTAAATACTTAAGCACCAACAGGCAGAGGTTAAGCGCAACAGAAAAAAACTAACAGGAACACAGAATTTAAAAGAAATAATTCATGAAGCTAAGAATGATATAAAAAGCTATGGAACTACAATAACTAAAATGGAGGAAAGGACTAGTGATACAGAGGAGAGTTATGCAGAAAGGAGCCAAAATGAAGGAGAAATTAAATGCAAAAAATGAAGAAACAATCAGAGAACTATCTGACACCATCAGGAAAGGCAACATTAGAATACTGGGTATCCCAGAAGGCTAAGAGAAAAAGAAAGGAACAGAGAACATCTTCAAGTCAATACTGGCAAAAAATTCCCAAATCTAGAATAAGTAACAAACATACAGGTCAATGAAGCAAACAAAACACCCAATTATATAAATCCTAAAAATCTACACCAAGACACACAATTGTGAAACTATCAAAAATCTAAGATAAAGAAAGAATTCTAAAGTTATCCAGGGAAAAAAGCCGATAATATATAAAGGCATTCCTATCAGACTAACCGCAGACTTATCAACAAAAACTTTACACAGGCTAGAAGAGAATGAAATGATGTTTTCAAAAATACTTCAGAATAAAAAAATGCCAGCCAAGAATCCCATATCCTGCAAAACTCTTTCAAATCTGAGGAAGAAATTAAGGTTTATTCCAACAAACAAAAGCTGAGACTTTACAAGCATGAGACCTCCTCTGTAAGAAACGTTAAAAGAGGCACTACTAGCTAAACCAAAGAGGAAAAAGTGCATGAAATATAACAAATTAACAAATAGATCAACATAACCAGAAAACAAAAATCAAAACAGTAGTAGCAAGTTCTCAAATGTCAATAATTACTATAAATGTAGAAGGATTGGACTTGCCAATGAAAAGGCAGACAGTTGCTAAATGAATTAAGAAAAACATAACCCGACTGTATGTTGTCTACAAGAAACTCATCTTAAGTTGAGAGACAAACAAAGGCTTAAAGTGTATGGCTGGAAAATGCTACTCCAAGCTAATCCAAATCCAAAAGAGCAGGAATAGCTATACTTATATCAGATAACGTGTTCTTTCAATCAAAGAAAATAAAAAAGATAAAGGTGGATATTATATAATGATAAAGGTATCAATACAACAAAGACTTAACACTTATTAGCATTTATGCATTCAATAAAGGAGCAACCACATATATCCAGAAAATATTAACAGATTAGAGATATTGACAGAATAATAGTAGGGGACTTAAATACTCCTCTTTCAGTAAAAGACATATTATTCAGCACTAGACCTAACAGACATATACAGAGCACTTCACCCAAAAACTATAGGAAACACATTCTTCTCAAGTGCTCATGGAACATTCTCAAGGATAGACCATTTTTTGGGTCACAAGGCAAGTCTCAGAAAATTTTCAAAGATTGATATCATATCTAGCATCTTTTCAGATCACAATGACATCAAACTAGAGATAAACCAAAAGCACATAGAAAGGAAAAGCACAGAAAAGTGGAGAATAAACAACATATTGCTGATCAACCAATGGATAAAAGAGGAAATTAAGAAAGAAATTTAAAAATATCTGGAATCAAATGAAAATGAAGAAATGACATATCAGAATCTATGGGATGCAGAAAAAGCAGTAATAGAGGGAAATTTATAGTGATGCAATCCTACCTCAGAAAATGAGAAGAATCACAAATAAAAAACCTAAGCCATAAACAAAAGGAACTAGAAAAACAGAAGCCAAAATTCAACAGAAGGAAGGAAATAACAAAGATTAGATGAGAAATCAATGAAATACAAATCGGAAAGACTATTCAAAAAGTCTATGACTCCAAAAGTTGGTTTTTGAAAGGATAAACAAAATAGACAGACCACTAGCCAAACTCACAAAAAAGAGGAGAGAAAAAACACAAAAAATTAGAACCAAAAATAAAAAAGGAGTAATCACAACAGAAATACATAGGACTATAAGAGAATACTATGTACAACTGTACGTAAATAGAATAACTTAGAAGAAATGGACACATTTCTGGAAATGTACAATATCCCAAAACTAAACAGAGAAGAACTAGAAACCATGAACAGATCAATCACAAGCAAGGAAATTGAAATAGTGATCAAAAACCTTCCCCAAAACAAAAGCCCTGGACCAGAAGTCTCACCAGCGAATTCAACAAAGCATTCAAAGGAGAACTTATTCCTATTCTTCTTAAACTGTTCCAAAAAGTAGAAGATGGAAAACTTCCAAACACTTTTTATGACACTGATATTATGTTGATTCCAAAACTAGATAAAAAGTACACTGAAAAAGAAAATTATAGAGATATCCTTAATGAATACTGATGCAAAAAATTCTCAACAAAATACTAGAAAATCAAATTGAACAACATATAAAGAATCATACACTGTGATCAAGTGGGATTTATTCCAGAGATGCAATGATGGTTCAACTTACACAAATCAATAAATGTGATATACTCTAAACATAAAAGGACAAAACAACTTGATCATCTCAATAGATGCAGAAAAAGCATTTTACAAGATTCAATGTGTTTTTTGTTAAAAACCGTCCAAAAATAGGTATAGAAGGAATGAACTTCAACATAATTAAGACTGTGTATGACCAACCCACAGGCAACATTGTACTCAATGGGGAAAAACAGAAAACATTTTCTCTAAAATCAGGGACAGGATAAGGATATCCACTCTCACCATTACTATTTAATATAGTGCTGGAGATCCTGGCCAATACAGTTAGACAAGAAAAAGATATAAAAGGTATCCAAGTAGGAAAGGAAGAACTGAAACTATCATTTTCTCAGGTCACATAATAATATTCATAGAAAACCCCAAAGAATTAAGTAAAAAGCTACTAGAAATGCTAAACAAATGTAGCAATGTGACAGGCTACAGAGTTAATATTAAAAAATTTGTCAAACTTCTGTATGTCAACAATGAAAATACAGATAGATAACTGAAGAAAATAATACCATTTACAATTGCATAAAAATTAAATACCTTGCAATTAACCTAGCCAATGAGGTGAAGGACCTATATTATGATAACTTAGGACATTGCTAAAAGAAATAGAAGATGACACAAAGAAATAGAAAGATATTCCATGTTCATGGATCAGAAGAACCAACATAATCAAAATGGCTATATTGCCTAAGATAATATATAGATTCAGTGCTATCCCCATCAAAATTCCAAAGACATTCTTCACAGACATGGAAGACAAAATAATGAAATTTCTTTAAAACAACAAACAACCCAGGATAGCAAAAACAATCCTCAAGGAAATAACAATGGAGGAGTCATGTTCCCCAACTTCAAACTCTACTACAAAACATGAATAATTAAAACAACAAGGTACCGGTATAAAAACTGAAAGACAGATCACTGGAACAGAATTCAAAGCCCAGAAATAAATGCACATATATATGGACACCTGATTTTTGGAGCCAAAAAGTCACAATGAGGCAAGGACAACCTCTTTAAAAACTGGTGACTGGAGAACTGGACAATCACATGCAAAAGGTTGAAACTAGACCACTAACTAACATTATACCCAGAAATTAACTCAAAATGGATTAAAGACTAGACATAAGATCAGAAACCATCAAACACATAGAAGAGAATGGAGGTTAAACATTATTAGACAGAGTTGGAAGAGATCTTTGACAACTCAACTCCAATTACAAGGAAAATAAAATCCAAAATAAACTAGTGGGATTACATAAAACTAGTAAGTTTCTACTCAGCAAAAGAAACTAACATAAAAACAAAAGGGCATACAACTGAATGGGAAAAGATATTTGCCTCTCACACCTTGGATAAGGGGTTAATATCTAAGGTACACAAGAACTCATAAAATTGGACAACAAAAGCACAAGAAATCTAATAAAAAATGGGCTGATGACCTTAATGAACACATCTGCAAGGAAGACATGCAAACGGCGAATAGATTCATGAAAAGATGCTCTACTTCTCTTGTCATCAGGGAAATGCAAATCAAAACAATGATGAGATGTCACCTCACGCCAGTAAGAATGGCTATTATCCAAAAAATGGAAATAATAAGTAATGGAGAGGATGTGGAGGAAAGGGAACTCTAATCCACTGTTGGTGGGAATATAAAGAGGTACAACCATTCTGGAAAGCAGTATAGAGTCCTCAAAACATGAAAATGGAAATTCCACATGATCCAGTTATTCCCCTACTGGGTATTCACCCTAAAAACACTTATCTGAAGAGATATATGCACCCCCATGTTCATCAAAGCACAATTCACAATAGATGAGATCTGGAAACTACCTAAATGCTCATCAACAGAGGAGTAGATAAAGAAGATGGTAAATATACACGATGGAATACTATGCAGCCATCAAAGGGGAGAGAGCCTGCCATTTGCAACAACATGAATTGAAGTGGAGAGAATTATGCTTAGCAAGATAAGCCAGAAGAAGGACAGACATCATATGGTAGCACTCATATGATGTATAAAGAGAAAACAAATGAATGTCATAAATTAAACAACACCAAAAACAGGGAGGGAGGAGAGAGAGAGAACACTACTCCAAACAACGATGGGCTTTTAGAGGTGAGAGGCAAAAAGGCAAATCTGGGGTTATCAAAGTGACGGGGGAGAGGTGGGAGAAATGGGATGAAGGAAATTAACTGCAAAGGAAGGGAGGAAAAAAAGTGGGGGGAATATTAGTAAATTACTATGACATTTGTAAATGTAAAAATACTACTATGTGTACTTCAAAATAAGCCATTGTCAAAATGGAATATCCCTTCAGTAGTAATAAAAATAAATTGAAAAAAAAACTTTCTCTAAATATATTAAGAAGGTTTCAGTATGGGAGGAGTAAGAACTCAAAAACCTCCATGTATTTAAGCTCAAAAGGATGATCAATCATCCTAGGAGCAGGGGGGAGGTTTCACAATTGTTATAGTGAAGAAACATAATATGGTAGAGTCAAAGCAAGAACTTGATTGAAGTGGAATACTTGGTACCAACTAGACCCTATGAAACATCATCTCTAACATCAATAATTTCAAACAGCTACTTACTGCTGGAACAGAATAAAAAACATGCTTCCTAACTTCAAGTTAGTCATCACTCCTCACTGCCCTGTTAACATGGCACAGCACTTTCCTTAGAACCAAGTGAATGTCCTTGTTCCTCAGACAGTAGATGATGGGTTCAAGGCCGGAGGCAACACGGAGTAGAACACAGACACCAGCAAGTCCAGAGGGGAGGGCCCCTGAGAGACTGGTGTCAGATAGGTGACAGCACTCGTGAGGAGGAAAGCACCCACCACGGCCAGGTGGGACAGGCAGGTAGAAAAGGCCTTAACGCGGCCCTGCTTAGAGGGGAACTTCAGCACCGTGAAGAATATGTGTGCGTAGGAACCCACGATGCAGACCAGGCATGACAGGGCGTAGCACAGCCCCAGGCCCACACCTGTGCTAATCAAGGTATGCTCTTCTGAACAAGCCAGCTTCAGCAGGGCAGGGACATCACAGAAGAACTGCTGCACCTTATTAGAGCCACAGAAATGCAGAGAGAAAGTCC
>RJWH01011579.1:0-11642 GCA_004363575.1 Solenodon paradoxus | reverse complement strand
TGGCATGTCCATAATGAGGTGTTTTAAGAAAGTCATATTTTAAGAGAAATACTGACTCACTGGGCCACTTCCATGAGTGGTTAACCAGGATTCTTAGAGATCTGAACCTGACCCAGACCACATTGGTCTTTTTAGAGACCTTACACTTCAACCACCAACACCCATTAGGCTTATGTACTGAGCTGTGAGGAGGAGGGGTGACAGGTTTTGCTCTTAGAGGCACAAAATATTTAAGCCTGAAAGTAGATCAGATATGACCTTTAAATTTTACTGACTGAAAAAAATTAGAAGCAGTGTAAAGTGATTTGCCCAAAGATTTGACCAAATAACTTCATGATGGAACTTGACTACAATGTGCAGAGTCTGCATGACTGAGAGCCAGATATGTCACCCACCAGGTACCTGGGATGGTGAGAGAGAAGAGTGAATACTAGGTAAGTGATCTTAGGAAATAGTCCTTGAACTGGGCTTTAAGTTAAGGATGAAATTTGAGGGCTAAGCTCCTGGAATGTTTAAGGAGCTCCAGTAACAGAACATCTGTGCTTTTCTTAAGGTCCTCTCTCACTGCTAATGGGAATGCAAAATGCTACAGTACCTTTGGAAGAAGGTTTGACACTTTCTGACAAACCTCAACATGGACTTATCATAAGATCTAGCAATCATGATCCAGGGTATTTACCCAAATGTGTAAACTTGTGTCTACACAAAAACTTGCACATGAATGTTTATAACAACCATATTCATAATTTCCAAAACTCAGAAACCACCAAGATGCCCTATAGTAGGTGAATGGGACATTAGTAGGTCCTTTAGTAGGTGAATTACATATCCGGACAAAAGGAACTACCAAATCATGAAAAGGCATGGAGAAAACTTAAATGCATATTCAAGCGTGAAAGGAGCCAATCTGAAAAGTGTGTGTATGTGTGTGTGTGCTGTATGATTCAACACTGACATTCTGAAAAAGGCAAAAATACAGTAAAGATCAATGCCAGGGATTTGGATTGGGAGAAATAGAAAAAAAATTACAGATTTTTTAAGGCTGTATACACCTGACTTAGTCATTTATCAAACTCACTGAGCTCCCTCTGTGGCTCACGCAACTAAATCACAAGCTAAGAAAGCCTTGGACCTGGTTTCAAGACCTGGGGGATGAGGTGGAAAAAACAACTGAAAAAAAACCCAATTGAGCTGTACAGGAAGGTGAAATAATGTAATCTATGAACTTTAGTTTATATATCAATCCTGGTTCATCAATTTTAATAAAGATACCACACTAATGTTAGATGTTCTGCTCAATCGTTCTGTAAATCTAAAACTACAAAAGGAATGAATATATATTTAGTACAGGTTTAGAATTGTAGTGTGAATGTACACCCACATATTACCAAATACGATTCAAAAACTATGAACACCCGAGGCCATTACCATAAGAAAACATTTATAAGCAATTTCTGTTAAGTATACTTTTCAATTAGTTTTTATAGGCAAATGCTTTTTCAGTTTTCAAGATTTAGATACTGCCTATGCTATATAATCTAAATAGTTGGAAATCTTCCCAGCTCAGTTTTAAAAACAACCAGAATCCAATTACCCAAATCTTTTGAAGTCTTTTTCTAGTTTATGGTACTTCTTTTTCTCTTTATTTCCTCTAGCTGAAACTTGTTTACACATGGAAAAGTACTAGGTGACAGGCTATCATCAAGGGGATCTCACCAAGCCTTTGAAAAGAAAGGGGCTGAGCCACTGTGGGTCCTGTGGAAGAACCACTGAAAGGAACAGCTCAGAGCCACACAGCTAGGACAGACTTTCTGGAACACAACCTGATGCAGAGTTTAGTACCTCCTCTTCTGCAGGCTCTCCAAGAGCTTCTAGTTGCAACCAATGAAGGAGTGAATGTTGCCTGATGTCAGTTTCAGCTGTTCAGGTCAAAGGGACCCCACTAACTACATCAGCAGCTGAAACTGCCATTTGATCATGTGCAGACCGCTACACAACTTACCTCTGTGAGGACACTAGTCACGAAGAAAATCCTCATTCACCAGGACCCTCAGGAAAAAGAGGTTTACATTGTGAGTTTGGGATCTTGTATTAAAATATCTGTATGCTGGCTCCGCTACATTAGCAAAAATCACAAGATTTAAGAGTATACCAAACACCTCCACTCCAAGTCTAAGCATAGATCATTCTTCTAAAATTCCTGCCCTTATAGTGAGTCATGGGTGTCTCCTCTGGAAGTCGAGGTACTCTTTCATATTCTGGTGCCAATTCTTGACTAGGGCCTGCCCACTGAATGCAGCGGCGACAGATGCATTGTATCTCATGTGCGGTAAGGATGCAGGAACTGCTGCCCTGTGAACTGACTGGGTTCTGTTCTGGTATCACCTTTCTTGTTGATGCCCAAAACAGGACATTTGTCTATAGTAATGTGCTATCTCTAGAAGTCAAATTCCTTTACTTCTCCAGTAAGGCTTTCTGTCCTTTAAAAATGAAAAGAAAAAAAAAAGAAAACGCTTTCGAGACTATGTGATAGAATCTGGCTTCTCAATCAGAGTAGGACTCAGCAGTATAAAAAAATAAATAGAAATGAGTGAGCTGTTACATATGAATGACAGCAAAGCTGGGGGAAGTAGTCAAGAAGGAGGTTATGGGACCGGCATCATCTGAAAATATTTTGTGCTGCTATGATCTAGATAAAGAAATTTCTGAGGCCAGGAAATGGGTTAATAACTCAATGGTGCTTCCCTTTTGAAGAGCTTTGATGTCACAAAATCTTGCATTGGTTTTTCTGTTAGGAAATGAAAATAAAGTGGCACATACTCATTAGCTGTTTGATGATGGTGCTGATCTGAGCCATCAGCGCCTCCCTGTACTGCTGGTCCTTCTCTTCTAATGCCAGGTCAATCAAAAAGTGCTGCAGGCGCTCCTGAGCTTGGGAGTGAAGCTCCATTCTGGTCACATCTGACACCAGATAACCCTGAAAACAGGATAGAAAATACTGTCACAAGAAGGACACATATAGCAAAGTATGTTTTACCCATTTATATAGAAGAGGTTTCAAAATGCTCAGCTGTCTCCCTTCTTAATCATTCACTCTTATGATAGCTGTCTCCATTGTACTCTTATTCAAGCATTAAATAATATCTCAATGACAACTTTCAATGAAAATTCAGTTGGGAAGCTTCTTTTGGTATGTTCCCACACCTTACCTCCTCACACATGGTCATATTCTTGGAGAAGAAAAAATACTGAGAAATCATTATGAAAATTACAAATAGTTTAGTGAAGACACTAGCCTGGAAGTACTGGAGTAAATAAGGCCAGGTCCTCTGTTACAGACATTACCTGACAGACTATTTTACTTCTTAACCTACTCCTACTCTTGAACTTATCTAAGTCATAATTTTATAAATGGTTTTAGTTTTGTAGACCAAGGGACAAAATCAGCTAAAGGAACATATTCCTTTGGCTAGTTAGCTAATTTCAAGGGAATATTACTGATATATTTGGATATAGATGAAACAATCTTAACTTTGAAGATGATAAAGCTTCTGATACTACAGATTTCTCAAGTACTATACAGTTTCTGGATCTTGGATGCAGCCCTGTTCTAATTAACAGAGTACTCTTCAGCTATGGAATCTTAAATAGCTGCTCTAAATATGGCCGAAGCAGGACTTCTACTTTATCCAAGAGTATGCATCAGAATCAATGTATAAAAAGAGACAGAAGACCTGAACGTATGTGTTAAACTAAAATCTCTATAAAGAAAAAATGAAGGAAAAATAGTTTAGCTTTATCAATTTGTCTTTTAATTTTACTGGTTGATTTAGTGTTCATAATATACATCTTCAACTTAATCTACGTTCAAGTAACACTGTACCACTTCACATGCAGTATCTGAAATTTTCACTAGCATATATCTCTCTTCCTTTTATGCTACTGCTACCAATCATTTTACTTTCATGTTATAAACACTAGTATACATTGCTATTATTTTCCTTTGCTACAAGTACCACATTAAAATCAACTGCCTACTTTTGAAGGTCAAGTTTTACTCAAATATAGCTATACCTTTTTGTTTATATATTATATTATCAGTGAATACTTTAGTCCTATAACTGCAAAGGTAAGTAATTTCAAAAGAAGCTATACAGTCTGTAAAACAGAAAATACTTATTATCTGGTGTGCTTTATGGAACATTTGGAGGCATTTAAATTATTAATTCCATTTTATAAGTATTTAAATGAGAAGGAAAATGTCCTAAATATTTACCCATAGTTACCATTTACAGTGCTCTTCATTTCTTTATGTAGAGTTGAATTTTTGTTGGGTGTTGTTTTTAACAGAAATTATATCCTTCACAACTTAAAGGATATGAAATACATTTTTGGTATAGTGAGTTTGATGATGACAAAGTATTTCATCTTTTGTGTCTCTGAAAAAGCTGTTCTTTGTTCTTTGAAATGATACTTTTCCACATAAAGAATTCAACATTGACAATTCTTTTTAAGTATTTTAAAATACGATGTCTTCTTACTTGCATTTTTTTCTGCTGAGAAATGTAATCTCTTTTTATATAACACTTAATTTTATCTGTTAATAATTTTCACTATCACTGGTTTGAGAGAGCTGAGTATGATATGAAATACTGTGGCAACGTTTATTTTTGGATTATTTCCATGTGCCCTATAAAGACTTACTCAGTTTGGGTTAAAAAAAAATTTGGCCACTATTTTTTTTTCTCATCTTCTTTTGGGACTCCATTACACATTTGTTAGTACACTTGAAGTCTCATAATTCACTCAATCTGGTAGCTCACTAATGATCTTTACCTTCTATTATAGAAATATTTTATACAGTGATGTCCAATTAGCTATTAATTTGATCCAATATCATTTTCACACAATATATAGATGTTCCCATTTCAGGGGTTTGATTTGAGAACTTTTAACCATTTTATCTTTCATATGTTTACTTAAAAGGAAATAAAATATGGACTACAGTTATAACAGCTATTTTAATGTCTTCTGCTAATTCTAGTATCTGTGTAATATCTCAGTTGGTTTGCCTGTATATCTTCATTAAGGACCATGTTTTCCTGCCTTTATTCATAACTGGTACTCCAACTGGATATTAGACATTGTGACATCTACCTCGTTCAGTACTGCATATTTTCATATTTCTAAACATCTTGAGCTTTTTCTGGGGTGCCATTTAAGTACATGAAAACCTTCTGATATGTTGACTCTTAATGTGATCATCAGTTGGACAGAATGCATCATTCCAAGCCTTTTATTTTATACTACAAAGGCAAGAACCTCCTGAGTACTCTTCCCAGTATGCTATGAAGTAGGGGATTTCCAGTCTGTTTGATGGGGAAAGACATTATTCTTGGATCTGTGTGAATACCAGATACTGTTCTCTCTTTCAGATGACTTATATCCTTAGCCTTGGGTGGCATATGCAGATCAGTATTCTTAAACATATGCAATGGGAGTATTCTACAGATCCCCAGGCTCCTCCCTCTTTGTAGCTCTCTTTACTCTGGTACTCTGTCATAAGAAACCTAGATGCTTTGTTCTCCTTGAACTCTCAATTCCATCTCCTTAGCTTGAGAATTGCAAAGAGTGGCTCCTCTGGCCTTCTTCCTGGTGTTGTGACCTAAAAACATTCTCTATGCAGTAAGCCAGGGTAACTGTAGAGCTCACTTTGGTTCTTTTCTCAGGAAATACTAATTTTTGTTGTCTGATAAACCTGGTCTTAAAAATCACAGTTGTATGCATTTTATCTTTATTTTCCTTCCAGTTGTTTCACGCAAGCAAGCAAACTCAGTTCCTGTTACTCCATCTTGTCTAGAAGCAGAAGTTTTAACTTTTTTCTATTGTCTACCTGTGTATGGTAACCATAAAGGTCTCACAAGGGCAGGCTTGTCCTCTTCTTTTGCTTCACAGACTCGAGGTTAGTGTGTGGATCCTAAATTCAGTGTTGAAAGAAGGTAAAGTATGAGGCCTTATAAAAACCTCCTAATCTGAGCCTTATTGTGCAATTCAGATTTTACCAAAATTCGGTTCCAGTCATTAAAAGCTACACGCTCAGCTCTTAACACATTAGTACTCTGATTTCCACCCACAGTTAATAATGAAAAGGGTAAATGAATAGCACATAAAACCTCAAACATTAATCACACACAACTTTCATTTGTTAAAGGTGTGTGTGTTTGGGAAGGAGGGAGGGAGGGCAGAGTGGGAACATGGAGACAGACAACAACAGAAGTACATCAATGTGGTTGTAAAAAGTACCAAGTAATACTTTGATGAAAGGTTGGATCAAATGAGAGAAAGAAGAATTCCAGTTGGCTGAAATGTATTAACTACCACCTTTCCCCATAATATTAGAAAAGTATGGGAGACACATCAAGAGAAGAAAGTAAAGGTGACCAGCAGAGCACAGGTTTTTAAAATTAATGATAGGGCTAGTGAATCACACCAAAAAGGAAATGATCTTCTAAGACACAGATGAGTTTAAGATCAAGAACTCAGAGGAAAAAGCAAATAGCACTTGAACTCCAGCATTGTAGTCATACAAAGTGAAGTATATGCACATTTCTATTGGGAGAAAGGTGGCAGCAGTGTTATAGTGATGAACTCATAGGAAGCAAATAGTTATTTTTAGCTCCCGACTTCTATCTATAATCTGACATGTCAGTTTCTGCATGTGTGTATTATTTTTAAGCACACATATTTTAAGAGTGAATATTTATTGACTAGCACTTACATAATTTCCTGAAGCTTGAAAATTGTCAGTTTTACATACCCTTGCAAAAAGCAAAGCAAAACAAAAAAGCCACGAATGACCAAGTCTTGCTCATGTGGTCTGGGAAACAACTGATTTGGAGCAGTCTCTACTGACAGTACTTCTGTGGGCCATGCAATTTACAGACTAAAAAATCCTTCAGCTCTGTGATAAACAGTGTAGACATGCACATCAGACATTGCTTTGCTAGTGAATACCGCACCCTGCAGCAATGACACCCTGCAATCCTGGCACAGAAACTCACATACCTGGAGTCTTTTGATATAGTCATCCACTTGTTGCTTCAGATCAACCCTGTGCACGTCCATGAGCTCTGGAAGTCCTTGCCAAAGAGCTAGTTTCTTTTTCTTACAGCACTTTGCCAGAAATTTAAGAGTCTGAAATATAAAAGGGTGGGGGGTGTTAATGATTTTTCTTAATAGAACGATTTTCTTCCCACAACATATGGTTCCAATAGTTGTTAACATGAGTGGGGATCGGGAGGGGGATTGGAATGTGATGGGGTCAGGGAAGACAGCAACTTTTAAATTATATTCTTCTATATTATTTTAATATTTTACGTGAATATATTTGTGTATTATTTAAATAGTAAGCAATATGGAAGAAAAATAGGAAGCAAAAACTAGGTTTTAGCCTCAATTACAGTCGCATAAAATTGATTTAGTACAAGTCATTTAATCTCTACAGGAAAAGTTCTATGTCTATAGAACATCGGAGTCCCAAATACTAGGTAGTTGACAGGACTATGAAGATCAATGAGAGTTTATAATAAAAAAGTTTGGTGAAAAAACTTAAGATTATAAAGCATGTGGCTGCTGACAAAAGTAACATTCAATCTTCTTGCCCATGTCCTTCAGAACGATAAAGCAGAAACATTTTACTGTTTTATTCTTCTTACCCACCCCTACCTTGGGTGTTGTAGGAAGTCTGTAGGTTTTCTATTGTCTGCCATTTAGCTGCCTCCATTGCTTAGCCACGGGGTCGGCCCAGAACAAATCTCACTAGCGGGCTAGATTTTCTGACAATAATTTTGAAATTATTCTGTCCATATTTTTTCACTCTATTCCCTTCTTTACAGTTTTTATTTTCATTAAAGTTACACCTTCATATATTCCTAGGAAAGGGCTGACAGATTATGACCTGCCAGCCAAATCTACTCCTCATTTTGCCTAGTCTAAAAGTAAATAATTGATTTTTTTACATTCTATATGCTTAAAGAGTTTAAAGGAAAATATTTTGGGAAATAGGAAAGATAACTGAAATTCAAACTTCTTTGTTTACAAATAATAATTTTTGATAACTCATACTCATTTGTTAAACACTGTTCAGGCTTCCTTTGTGCTACCAGGCCAAGTTGAATAATTGCAATAGACTACATGGCCCACAATGCTGAAATTATTTTACCATCCAGTGCTTTCCAGAAAGATTGCTGTAATTCTCTTGTTTAAAGTGTCCATTTTGGGCATACCCTTAGGGCAGAGGCAGAAAGAGTACAGACCATACGGGATCCTGATTGGTGATAAGGGTCTACTTCAAGGGAGCTAATGGTATCTACTACATCATCTGTAGATTCAATAAAATCAAATATGAGGTGTACTTGTACAAGATTTTGCAGTTTACAAAATACTTTCCCATTAAATTAGGTCATCTTATTTAATAACAACTGAGTGAAAACTGTAGGGTAGATGTATACTCATATATCAAGCCCATACTGAGAGATGGCAACAGTAAGACAGACTTAACTTCCCTTATCCTCGAGGAGCTCACAGCCCAAGTAGAAAGAGGTAAAATTAACAAATAATGACATTGCTGTATGGTAAATGATACAATGGTACAAAGGTTTGTGGAAGTATTAAGGACTTAATGTCTCTATATTTTGGCAGTGGAAAGTAGATTCTTATTTTACAGAAGAAGAGACAGAATCAGGAAAGCGAAGTGACTTGACCAAGACTTTATAGCAAGCATGTAAATAGTATAGTCAGGCTTGAGCCCACATTCAACCCACCAGTACTCTTTTTGCTAAACCAGACTCATGATCTCTGAAGAATGACAGCTGCTTTATACTCCATGAGAGATGCCCTCTGATGGTGAAAATTTTTCCTTTCCCTTTTCCTTCTCCAATGTTTCTGGATAATCAATGCTGATTTCTATTTCCTGATTTTGTTTTCCATCAGACCTAAAAAGATGATAGACACTATTACAACATACTACTGTGCTAGAATCTGAAATCAGGGTAAAGGTAATACCAACAATCTTGTAGTTCTTTTATTTTCTTTCAAAATACATTCATGTTAATTTCACCTCAGTGTGTTAAAGGTGACAAGAGGATGTCACAGTTTTGTAGTGAGGTTATGAGTCAAGCTCTTCTGGGTTAATTTTACCAGTATTTTGTCACAAAATGATAACAGATAGTAGGAAGTTACAAATAGGGTGCTGGATCTTTGTTCCATCTAGTCTCATGTCTAAATTTGCAACATTACAGGTGAGTTTCATGACTAGCTTCTAAACCACTAGGTTCCTCCCAGCCTCAAGAGCTTAGGGAATGGAACGAAGGTGGTCACTAATCTTTAGAGTTTTCAGCACAGTGAATTATGAGACACACTGGAGTATATCATCAAACACAAATGAAAAAGCTTATGGTGTCTTTATGCCAAGAACAGGTCATAAGTATAAGAAAGTTTACAAATCATCTCTTAAGTTTAGAAGATTAGCGTAACAGTGATTTACAGGCAAGAAAAATAAGTAACCTTGTGAACATTTTTGAAGATTTCAGTTTTTTAAAATGCACTTCCTAGGTCCTTAAAGTATATCACCTATGTCTTGGGAGAATATGAAATGTAGGTAATTCTTTCTTTTTCATTACTGTAAAGTCATAGAAAAAATGCAAGTCAGAGTCATGCTTAGCATTTAAAATATCTCAGAAGACTAGCTTGTCTTTTGTTATTTCTTTCCCTTTTTGCCTTTACATTATAAAGCTATGCAAGCATACAGCTTTCCAACAAAAGACCATGTGATTCATGTAAGCAACAATCTATAGCTATAAGCTATTTGTGTTTACAAAAGTGGGATTAAAAACTAGCTTGAAAACTAGCTTGAATGCTATTATTCCCCAAGAGAATTTTTCACCAGCTTCTTCATAGAAAAAGTAGAATGCTTTAGAGAAGATGTAGCAATTAGTAAGCTGAAATCAGGCAAGAGCATCATCATCATACTAGAAAAAAGTTAAACCAAACTGGTAAAGTTAAACGTCATATTGTTTACAAAGTCTCCCGTATGTTCTAACATTTATTGATTGGCATTGTGTTGAGAACTTGGTAGGAGGCAAAAAACTTTAAAAAACATTTAAAAATGCTTACTGACAAAGACTATGCTTTGTTTTTTTCAGACATGTGAATACTTTATTTTCTTTCACTGATTTGTAAAAAGCTGCATACTGACATAAAAACTGAAATTTTGCAAAAGTCAGGGCACTCATTTTAATGTTTTTTCCTATAATAATCATATATTAAATTAAAATGATTATAATGCACTAAGTTGTCACTATAGTAATGACAAAAATATATCTACAAGGATTGAAATTTGACATCAGATAAATTGAGAAGAAAATTTAATTCTAAAATACATTTTCTTATGAAAGTTTAATTGGTATTTGTAAATATGAAATCTGAATGTACTTAAAGAAAAAAACAAAACAGTTCTAATTCAAATTGAGAACAGTTTTTGTCTTTTAAAGACAACTTTTTCAACAATGCTGTACTTTCTATCAATCCCACTTATGTATAAAAATAGATGTTATCAGAGATTAAATATTTATAAAGATGACACTGAAGGAACATTTGTATATGCGCTATATGACGACTGAAAGCCAGTTAAAGGTATATTTAAAAAGGACTAGAAAAAAATTACTGAAAGTTTAGGTTTCTGTTGTAAAAATTTTATCACTAATGATGATTTATCTGGAAGCTTTGGTTAAAAAAAAGTTGGCTGACCAAAGCAAATCTCAAGGATAAACAATCAGGTTTCTAGTATTAGCCCTATCATTTTTTTTCTCCCAAAGGAAAAGTGAAGGCCGGAAGAGAAAGAAGCACTTTCATTTTTTATTTAGTTGTTCCCATTCCCACTGGTTATTCTCCATGGGCCTGGAATGCAAACCATGACTTTTGGGATGGATGTGGACTGTGCTTCTTCAGAGATGGCCGACCTAACTGCTATTCCACCAGAATGTGCCTAATTGTACTAATTAACTACTGACAGCAGATCAGCAGAATTAAAATCACATACAGCAGAAGCAGATCACAAGGCTTCAAAGCCCGGCAGGGTCACATATTGCTGTGCAACTTCCAAGTGCACATCTCAGGTCTGAACGTTCAGTTGTGCCACCTTTAAAATGTAGCAGCCATCTGCTATTTGGAGTTAAAAAAGATGATTTTTATAAGGTGTTTACTAAAGTTTCTGGACATCACCAAGAACCTGCCATCACCAACAGAGCAATCTTGAATAGTCAAACTATCTAGCTCTTAGTTCCCTTCAGTGTAAAATACAGATTTGAACTGGATAATTCCAATCTCTTTGCCCATCTAAACTTAAAACCCACAATGTAAAAGATTAGGTCAATTCTTGTTTTATTAAAGAACATACACTTTCATTTTTCATTCAACCATGATTAAGGACTTGGTAACTTAAATGCTACAGAAGAATCCAATTTTTAAATTAAAATTAATTATAATTACTACACTCATTAAAACCTACATTATAGGCATTCTACATAACCCACAGGACGTTGACACTGCCCCATCATTAAATTCAGTAATTATAATTATTCCAG